>JAKRYI020000188.1:0-21427 GCA_022379115.2 Bauhinia variegata | reverse complement strand
CCAAGTTCGTCCATTTTGGTCTTTCTTCGTTTCGACTAGCTTCAAAGTTGACCGAAGCCAAATGTCAAGCATAGATTGATGTAATATGACACATTAAACCATGTGGAGAAGTTTGAGACCAACGAAGAGAGATTTGGTCCAAGAATCATCCAACTGGACCAAGTTCGTCCATTTTGGTCTTTCTTCGTTTTCGACTAGCTTCAAAGTGACGAAGCCAAATGTCAAGCATAGATTGATGTAATATGACACAATAAACCATGTGGAGAAGTTTGAGACCAACGAAGAGAGATTTGGTCCAAGAATCATCCAACTTAACCAAGTTCGTCCATTTTGGTCTTTCTTGGTTTCGACTAGCTTCAAAGTTGACCGAAGCCAAATGTCAAGCATAGATTGATGTAATATGACACATTAAACCATGTGGAGAAGTTTGAGACCACGAAAGAGAGATTTGGTCCAAGAATCATCCACTGGACCAAGTTCGTCCATTTTGGTCTTTCTTCGTTTCGACAAGCTTCAAAGTTGACCGAAGCCAAATGTCAAGCATAGATTGATGTAATATGACACAATAAACCATGTGGAGAAGTTTGAGACCAACGAGAGAGATTTGGTCCAAGAATCATCCAACTTAACCAAGTTCGTCCATTTTGGTCCTTCTTAGTTTCGACTAGCTTCAAAGTTGACCAAGCCAAATGTCAAGCATAGATTGATGTAATATGACACATAAACCATGTGGAGAAGTTTGAGACCAACGAAGAGAGATTTGGTCCAAGAATCATCCAACATGGCCAAGTTCGTCCATTTTGGTCTTTCTTCGTTTCGACTAGCTTCAAAGTTGACGAAGCCAAATGTCAAGCATAGATTGATGTAATATGACACATTAAACCATGTGGAGAAGTTTGAGACCAACGAAGAGAGATTTGGTCCAAGAATCATCCACTGGACCAAGTTCGTCCATTTTGGTCTTTCTTCGTTTCGACAAGCTTCAAAGTTGACCGAAGCCAAATGTCAAGCATAGATTGATGTAATATGACACATTAAACCATGTGGAGAAGTTTGAGACCAACGAAGAGAGATTTGGTCCAAGAATCATCCACTGGACCAAGTTCGTCCATTTTGGTCTTTCTTCGTTTCGACTAGCTTCAAAGTTGACCGAAGCCAAATGTCAAGCATAGATTGATGTAATATGACACATTAAACCATGTGGAGAAGTTTGAGACCAACGAAGAGAGATTTGGTCCAAGAATCATCCACTTAACCAAGTTCGTCCATTTTGGTCTTTCTTCGTTTCGACAAGCTTCAAAGTTGACCGAAGCCAAATGTCAAGCATAGATTGATGTAATATGACACATTAAACCATGTGGAGAAGTTTGAGACCAACGAAGAGAGATTTGGTCCAAGAATCATCCAACTTGACCAAGTTCGTCCATTTTGGTCTTCTTCGTTTCGACAAGCTTCAAAGTTGACCGAAGCCAAATGTCAAGCATAGATTGATGTAATATGACACATTAAACATGTGGAGAAGTTTGAGACCAACGAAGAGAGATTTGGTCCAAGAATCATCCAACTTAACCAAGTTCGTCCATTTTGGTCTTTCTTCGTTTCGACAAGCTTCAAAGTTGACCGAAGCCAAATGTCAAGCATAGATTGATGTAATATGACACAATAAACCATGTGGAGAAGTTTGAGACCAACGAAGAGAGATTTGGTCCAAGAATCATCCAACTTGACCAAGTTCGTCCATTTTGGTCTTTCTTCGTTTTCGACTAGCTTCAAAGTTGACCGAAGCCAAATGTCAAGCATAGATTGATGTAATATGACACATTAAACCATGTGGAGAAGTTTGAGACCAACGAAGAGAGATTTGGTCCAAGAATCATCCAACTTACCAAGTTCGTCCATTTTGGTCTTCTTCGTTTCGACTAGCTTCAAAGTTGACGAAGCCAAATGTCAAGCATAGATTGATGTAATATGACACATTAAACCATGTGGAGAAGTTTGAGACCAACGAAGAGAGATTTGGTCCAAGAATCATCCAACTTACCAAGTTCGTCCATTTTGGTCTTTCTTCGTTTCGACTAGCTTCAAAGTTGACCGAAGCCAAATGTCAAGCATAGATTGATGTAATATGACACATTAAACCATGTGGAGAAGTTTGGAGACCAAAAAGAGAGATTTGGTCCAAGAATCATCCACATGGACCAAGTTCGTCCATTTTGGTCTTTCTTGTTTCGACTAGCTTCAAAGTTGACCGAAGCCAAATGTCAAGCATAGATTGATGTAATATGACACATTAAACCATGTGGAGAAGTTTGAGACCAACGAAGAGAGATTTGGTCCAAGAATCATCCAACTGGACCAAGTTCGTCCATTTTGGTCTTCTTCGTTTCGACTAGCTTCAAAGTTGACCGAAGCCAAATGTCAAGCATAGATTGATGTAATATGACACAATAAACCATGTGGAGAAGTTTGAGACCAACGAAGAGAGATTTGGTCCAAGAATCATCCACATTGACCAAGTTCGTCCATTTTGGTCTTCTTCGTTTCGACAAGCTTCAAAGTTGACCGAAGCCAAATGTCAAGCATAGATTGATGTAATATGACACATTAAACCATGTGGAGAAGTTTGAGACCAACGAAGAGAGATTTGGTCCAAGAATCATCCAACTGGACCAAGTTCGTCCATTTTGGTTTCTTGTTTCGACTAGCTTCAAAGTTGACCGAAGCCAAATGTCAAGCATAGATTGATGTAATATGACACATTAAACCATGTGGAGAAGTTTGAGACCAACGAAGAGAGATTTGGTCCAAGAATCATCAACTTGGACCAAGTTCGTCCATTTTGGTCTTTCTTCGTTTCGACTAGCTTCAAAGTTGACCGAAGCCAAATGTCAAGCATAGATTGATGTAATATGACACATTAAACCATGTGGAGAAGTTTGAGACCAACGAAGAGAGATTTGGTCCAAGAATCATCCACTGGACCAAGTTCGTCCATTTTGGTCTTTCTTCGTTTCGACTAGCTTCAAAGTTGACCGAAGCCAAATGTCAAGCATAGATTGATGTAATATGACACAATAAACCATGTGGAGAAGTTTGAGACCAACGAAGAGAGATTTGGTCCAAGAATCATCCAACTTGGACCAAGTTCGTCCATTTTGGTCTTCTTCGTTTCGACTAGCTTCAAAGTTGACCGAAGCCAAATGTCAAGCATAGATTGATGTAATATGACACATTAAACCATGTGGAGAAGTTTGAGACCAACGAAGAGAGATTTGGTCCAAGAATCATCCAATGGACCAAGTTCGTCCATTTTGGTCTTCTTCGTTTCGACTAGCTTCAAAGTTGACCGAAGCCAAATGTCAAGCATAGATTGATGTAATATGACACATTAAACCATGTGGAGAAGTTTGAGACCAACGAAGAGAGATTTGGTCCAAGAATCATCCAACTTACCAAGTTCGTCCATTTTGGTCTTTCTTCGTTTCGACTAGCTTCAAAGTTGACCGAAGCCAAATGTCAAGCATAGATTGATGTAATATGACACAATTAAACCATGTGGAGAAGTTTGAGACCAACGAAGAGAGATTTGGTCCAAGAATCATCCACTGGACCAAGTTCGTCCATTTTGGTCTTTCTTCGTTTCGACAAGCTTCAAAGTTGACCGAAGCCAAATGTCAAGCATAGATTGATGTAATATGACACAATAAACCATGTGGAGAAGTTTGAGACCAACGAAGAGAGATTTGGTCCAAGAATCATCCACTGGACCAAGTTCGTCCATTTTGGTCTTTCTTCGTTTCGACTAGCTTCAAAGTTGACCGAAGCCAAATGTCAAGCATAGATTGATGTAATATGACACATATAAACCATGTGGAGAAGTTTGAGACCAACGAAGAGAGATTTGGTCCAAGAATCATCCACTTGGACCAAGTTCGTCCATTTTGGTCTTTCTTCGTTTCGACTAGCTTCAAAGTTGACCGAAGCCAAATGTCAAGCATAGATTGATGTAATATGACACATTAAACCATGTGGAGAAGTTTGAGACCAACGAAGAGAGATTTGGTCCAAGAATCATCCACTGGACCAAGTTCGTCCATTTTGGTCTTTCTTCGTTTCGACAAGCTTCAAAGTTGACCGAAGCCAAATGTCAAGCATAGATTGATGTAATATGACACATTAAACCATGTGGAGAAGTTTGAGACCAACGAAGAGAGATTTGGTCCAAGAATCATCCACTTGACCAAGTTCGTCCATTTTGGTCTTTCTTCGTTTCGACAAGCTTCAAAGTTGACCGAAGCCAAATGTCAAGCATAGATTGATGTAATATGACACAATAAACCATGTGGAGAAGTTTGAGACCAACGAAGAGAGATTTGGTCCAAGAATCATCCACTTGACCAAGTTCGTCCATTTTGGTCTTTCTTCGTTTCGACAAGCTTCAAAGTTGACCGAAGCCAAATGTCAAGCATAGATTGATGTAATATGACACAATAAACCATGTGGAGAAGTTTGAGACCAACGAAGAGAGATTTGGTCCAAGAATCATCCACTTAACCAAGTTCGTCCATTTTGGTCTTTCTTCGTTTCGACTAGCTTCAAAGTTGACCGAAGCCAAATGTCAAGCATAGATTGATGTAATATGACACAATAAACCATGTGGAGAAGTTTGAGACCAACGAAGAGAGATTTGGTCCAAGAATCATCAACTGGACCAAGTTCGTCCATTTTGGTCTTTCTTCGTTTCGACAAGCTTCAAAGTTGACCGAAGCCAAATGTCAAGCATAGATTGATGTAATATGACACATTAAACCATGTGGAGAAGTTTGAGACCAACGAAGAGAGATTTGGTCCAAGAATCATCCACTTGACCAAGTTCGTCCATTTTGGTCTTTCTTCGTTTCGACTAGCTTCAAAGTTGACCGAAGCCAAATGTCAAGCATAGATTGATGTAATATGACACATTAACCATGTGGAGAAGTTTGAGACCAACGAAGAGAGATTTGGTCCAAGAATCATCCACTGGACCAAGTTCGTCCATTTTGGTCTTTCTTCGTTTCGACTAGCTTCAAAGTTGACCGAAGCCAAATGTCAAGCATAGATTGATGTAATATGACACATTAAACCATGTGGAGAAGTTTGAGACCAACGAAGAGAGATTTGGTCCAAGAATCATCCAACTTGACCAAGTTCGTCCATTTTGGTCTTTCTTCGTTTCGACTAGCTTCAAAGTTGACCGAAGCCAAATGTCAAGCATAGATTGATGTAATATGACACATTAAACCATGTGGAGAAGTTTGAGACCAACGAAGAGAGATTTGGTCCAAGAATCATCCACTTAACCAAGTTCGTCCATTTTGGTCTTTCTTCGTTTCGAAGCTTCAAAGTTGACCGAAGCCAAATGTCAAGCATAGATTGATGTAATATGACACAATAAACCATGTGGAGAAGTTTGAGACCAACGAAGAGAGATTTGGTCCAAGAATCATCCACTGGACCAAGTTCGTCCATTTTGGTCTTTCTTCGTTTCGACTAGCTTCAAAGTTGACCGAAGCCAAATGTCAAGCATAGATTGATGTAATATGACACATTAAACCATGTGGAGAAGTTTGAGACCAACGAAGAGAGATTTGGTCCAAGAATCATCCAACTTAACCAAGTTCGTCCATTTTGGTCTTTCTTCGTTTCGACTAGCTTCAAAGTTGACCGAAGCCAAATGTCAAGCATAGATTGATGTAATATGACACAATAAACCATGTGGAGAAGTTTGAGACCAACGAAGAGAGATTTGGTCCAAGAATCATCAACTTAACCAAGTTCGTCCATTTTGGTCTTTCTTCGTTTCGACTAGCTTCAAAGTTGACCGAAGCCAAATGTCAAGCATAGATTGATGTAATATGACACATTAAACCATGTGGAGAAGTTTGAGACCAACGAAGAGAGATTTGGTCCAAGAATCATCCACTGGACCAAGTTCGTCCATTTTGGTCTTTCTTCGTTTCGACAAGCTTCAAAGTTGACCGAAGCCAAATGTCAAGCATAGATTGATGTAATATGACACATAAACCATGTGGAGAAGTTTGAGACCAACGAAGAGAGATTTGGTCCAAGAATCATCCAACTTAACCAAGTTCGTCCATTTTGGTCTTTCTTCGTTTCGACTAGCTTCAAAGTTGACCGAAGCCAAATGTCAAGCATAGATTGATGTAATATGACACAATAAACCATGTGGAGAAGTTTGAGACCAACGAAGAGAGATTTGGTCCAAGAATCATCCAACTTAACCAAGTTCGTCCATTTTGGTCTTTCTTCGTTTCGACTAGCTTCAAAGTTGACCGAAGCCAAATGTCAAGCATAGATTGATGTAATATGACACATTAAACCATGTGGAGAAGTTTGAGACCAACGAAGAGAGATTTGGTCCAAGAATCATCCACTTGACCAAGTTCGTCCATTTTGGTCTTTCTTCTTTCGACTAGCTTCAAAGTTGACCGAAGCCAAATGTCAAGCATAGATTGATGTAATATGACACATTAAACCATGTGGAGAAGTTTGAGACCAACGAAGAGAGATTTGGTCCAAGAATCATCCACATTGACCAAGTTCGTCCATTTTGGTCTTTCTTCGTTTCGACTAGCTTCAAAGTTGACCGAAGCCAAATGTCAAGCATAGATTGATGTAATATGACACATAAACCATGTGGAGAAGTTTGAGACCAACGAAGAGAGATTTGGTCCAAGAATCATCCACATGGACCAAGTTCGTCCATTTTGGTCTTTCTTCGTTTCGAAGCTTCAAAGTTGACCGAAGCCAAATGTCAAGCATAGATTGATGTAATATGACACAATAAACCATGTGGAGAAGTTTGAGACCAACGAAGAGAGATTTGGTCCAAGAATCATCACATGGACCAAGTTCGTCCATTTTGGTCTTTCTTCGTTTCGACTAGCTTCAAAGTTGACCGAAGCCAAATGTCAAGCATAGATTGATGTAATATGACACAATAAACCATGTGGAGAAGTTTGAGACCAACGAAGAGAGATTTGGTCCAAGAATCATCCACTGGACCAAGTTCGTCCATTTTGGTCTTTCTTCGTTTCGACAAGCTTCAAAGTTGACCGAAGCCAAATGTCAAGCATAGATTGATGTAATATGACACAATTAAACCATGTGGAGAAGTTTGAGACCAACGAAGAGAGATTTGGTCCAAGAATCATCCAACTTAACCAAGTTCGTCCATTTTGGTCTTTCTTCGTTTCGACAAGCTTCAAAGTTGACCGAAGCCAAATGTCAAGCATAGATTGATGTAATATGACACATTAAACCATGTGGAGAAGTTTGAGACCAACGAAGAGAGATTTGGTCCAAGAATCATCACATGGACCAAGTTCGTCCATTTTGGTCTTTCTTCGTTTCGACAAGCTTCAAAGTTGACCGAAGCCAAATGTCAAGCATAGATTGATGTAATATGACACATTAAACCATGTGGAGAAGTTTGAGACCAACGAAGAGAGATTTGGTCCAAGAATCATCCACTTGACCAAGTTCGTCCATTTTGGTCTTTCTTCGTTTCGACTAGCTTCAAAGTTGACCGAAGCCAAATGTCAAGCATAGATTGATGTAATATGACACAATAAACCATGTGGAGAAGTTTGAGACCAACGAAGAGAGATTTGGTCCAAGAATCATCCACATGGACCAAGTTCGTCCATTTTGGTCTTTCTTCGTTTCGACAAGCTTCAAAGTTGACCGAAGCCAAATGTCAAGCATAGATTGATGTAATATGACACATTAAACCATGTGGAGAAGTTTGAGACCAACGAAGAGAGATTTGGTCCAAGAATCATCCACTTAACCAAGTTCGTCCATTTTGGTCTTTCTTCGTTTCGACAAGCTTCAAAGTTGACCGAAGCCAAATGTCAAGCATAGATTGATGTAATATGACACAATAAACCATGTGGAGAAGTTTGAGACCAACGAAGAGAGATTTGGTCCAAGAATCATCCACTTAACCAAGTTCGTCCATTTTGGTCTTTCTTCGTTTCGACAAGCTTCAAAGTTGACCGAAGCCAAATGTCAAGCATAGATTGATGTAATATGACACAATAAACCATGTGGAGAAGTTTGAGACCAACGAAGAGAGATTTGGTCCAAGAATCATCCACATGGACCAAGTTCGTCCATTTTGGTCTTTCTTCGTTTCGACTAGCTTCAAAGTTGACCGAAGCCAAATGTCAAGCATAGATTGATGTAATATGACAATAAACCATGTGGAGAAGTTTGAGACCAACGAAGAGAGATTTGGTCCAAGAATCATCCACTTAACCAAGTTCGTCCATTTTGGTCTTTCTTCGTTTCGACTAGCTTCAAAGTTGACCGAAGCCAAATGTCAAGCATAGATTGATGTAATATGACACAATAAACCATGTGGAGAAGTTTGAGACCAACGAAGAGAGATTTGGTCCAAGAATCATCCAATTGACCAAGTTCGTCCATTTTGGTCTTTCTTGTTTCGACTAGCTTCAAAGTTGACCGAAGCCAAATGTCAAGCATAGATTGATGTAATATGACACAATAAACCATGTGGAGAAGTTTGAGACCAACGAAGAGAGATTTGGTCCAAGAATCATCCACTTAACCAAGTTCGTCCATTTTGGTCTTTCTTCGTTTCGACTAGCTTCAAAGTTGACCGAAGCCAAATGTCAAGCATAGATTGATGTAATATGACACAATAAACCATGTGGAGAAGTTTGAGACCAACGAAGAGAGATTTGGTCCAAGAATCATCCACTTGACCAAGTTCGTCCATTTTGGTCTTTCTTCGTTTCGACTAGCTTCAAAGTTGACCGAAGCCAAATGTCAAGCATAGATTGATGTAATATGACACATTAAACCATGTGGAGAAGTTTGAGACCAACGAAGAGAGATTTGGTCCAAGAATCATCCACTTAACCAAGTTCGTCCATTTTGGTCTTTCTTCGTTTCGACTAGCTTCAAAGTTGACCGAAGCCAAATGTCAAGCATAGATTGATGTAATATGACACATAAACCATGTGGAGAAGTTTGAGACCAACGAAGAGAGATTTGGTCCAAGAATCATCCACTTAACCAAGTTCGTCCATTTTGGTCTTTCTTCGTTTCGACAAGCTTCAAAGTTGACCGAAGCCAAATGTCAAGCATAGATTGATGTAATATGACACATTAAACCATGTGGAGAAGTTTGAGACCAACGAAGAGAGATTTGGTCCAAGAATCATCAACTTGACCAAGTTCGTCCATTTTGGTTTCTTCGTTTCGACAAGCTTCAAAGTTGACCGAAGCCAAATGTCAAGCATAGATTGATGTAATATGACACATTAAACCATGTGGAGAAGTTTGAGACCAACGAAGAGAGATTTGGTCCAAGAATCATCCAACTTAACCAAGTTCGTCCATTTTGGTCCTTCTTCGTTTCGACTAGCTTCAAAGTTGACCGAAGCCAAATGTCAAGCATAGATTGATGTAATATGACACAATAAACCATGTGGAGAAGTTTGAGACCAACGAAGAGAGATTTGGTCCAAGAATCATCCACATTGACCAAGTTCGTCCATTTTGGTCTTTCTTCGTTTCGACTAGCTTCAAAGTTGACCGAAGCCAAATGTCAAGCATAGATTGATGTAATATGACACAATAAACCATGTGGAGAAGTTTGAGACCAACGAAGAGAGATTTGGTCCAAGAATCATCCAACTTGACCAAGTTCGTCCATTTTGGTCTTTCTTCGTTTCGACAAGCTTCAAAGTTGACCGAAGCCAAATGTCAAGCATAGATTGATGTAATATGACACAATAAACCATGTGGAGAAGTTTGAGACCAACGAAGAGAGATTTGGTCCAAGAATCATCCAATTGACCAAGTTCGTCCATTTTGGTCTTTCTTCGTTTCGACTAGCTTCAAAGTTGACCGAAGCCAAATGTCAAGCATAGATTGATGTAATATGACACAATAAACCATGTGGAGAAGTTTGAGACCAACGAAGAGAGATTTGGTCCAAGAATCATCCACTTGACCAAGTTCGTCCATTTTGGTCTTTCTTCGTTTCGACTAGCTTCAAAGTTGACCGAAGCCAAATGTCAAGCATAGATTGATGTAATATGACACAATAAACCATGTGGAGAAGTTTGAGACCAACGAAGAGAGATTTGGTCCAAGAATCATCCAACTTGACCAAGTTCGTCCATTTTGGTCTTTCTTCGTTTCGACTAGCTTCAAAGTTGACCGAAGCCAAATGTCAAGCATAGATTGATGTAATATGACACAATAAACCATGTGGAGAAGTTTGAGACCAACGAAGAGAGATTTGGTCCAAGAATCATCCAACTTAACCAAGTTCGTCCATTTTGGTCTTTCTTCGTTTCGACTAGCTTCAAAGTTGACCGAAGCCAAATGTCAAGCATAGATTGATGTAATATGACACAATAAACCATGTGGAGAAGTTTGAGACCAACGAAGAGAGATTTGGTCCAAGAATCATCCACTTGACCAAGTTCGTCCATTTTGGTCTTTCTTCGTTTCGACTAGCTTCAAAGTTGACCGAAGCCAAATGTCAAGCATAGATTGATGTAATATGACACAATAAACCATGTGGAGAAGTTTGAGACCAACGAAGAGAGATTTGGTCCAAGAATCATCCACTTGACCAAGTTCGTCCATTTTGGTCTTTCTTCGTTTCGACTAGCTTCAAAGTTGACCGAAGCCAAATGTCAAGCATAGATTGATGTAATATGACACATAAACCATGTGGAGAAGTTTGAGACCAACGAAGAGAGATTTGGTCCAAGAATCATCCACATGGACCAAGTTCGTCCATTTTGGTCTTTCTTCGTTTCGACTAGCTTCAAAGTTGACCGAAGCCAAATGTCAAGCATAGATTGATGTAATATGACACATTAAACCATGTGGAGAAGTTTGAGACCAACGAAGAGAGATTTGGTCCAAGAATCATCCACTTAACCAAGTTCGTCCATTTTGGTCTTTCTTCGTTTCGACTAGCTTCAAAGTTGACCGAAGCCAAATGTCAAGCATAGATTGATGTAATATGACACAATAAACCATGTGGAGAAGTTTGAGACCAACGAAGAGAGATTTGGTCCAAGAATCATCCACATGGACCAAGTTCGTCCATTTTGGTCTTTCTTCGTTTCGACAAGCTTCAAAGTTGACCGAAGCCAAATGTCAAGCATAGATTGATGTAATATGACACAATAAACCATGTGGAGAAGTTTGAGACCAACGAAGAGAGATTTGGTCCAAGAATCATCCACATGGACCAAGTTCGTCCATTTTGGTCTTTCTTCGTTTCGACTAGCTTCAAAGTTGACCGAAGCCAAATGTCAAGCATAGATTGATGTAATATGACACAATAAACCATGTGGAGAAGTTTGAGACCAACGAAGAGAGATTTGGTCCAAGAATCATCCAACTGGACCAAGTTCGTCCATTTTGGTCTTTCTTCGTTTCGACAGCTTCAAAGTTGACCGAAGCCAAATGTCAAGCATAGATTGATGTAATATGACACAATAAACCATGTGGAGAAGTTTGAGACCAACGAAGAGAGATTTGGTCCAAGAATCATCCAATTAACCAAGTTCGTCCATTTTGGTCTTTCTTCGTTTCGACTAGCTTCAAAGTTGACCGAAGCCAAATGTCAAGCATAGATTGATGTAATATGACACATTAAACCATGTGGAGAAGTTTGAGACCAACGAAGAGAGATTTGGTCCAAGAATCATCCACTTGACCAAGTTCGTCCATTTTGGTCTTCTTCGTTTCGACTAGCTTCAAAGTTGACCGAAGCCAAATGTCAAGCATAGATTGATGTAATATGACACAATAAACCATGTGGAGAAGTTTGAGACCAACGAAGAGAGATTTGGTCCAAGAATCATCCACTGGACCAAGTTCGTCCATTTTGGTCTTTCTTCGTTTCGACAAGCTTCAAAGTTGACCGAAGCCAAATGTCAAGCATAGATTGATGTAATATGACACAATAAACCATGTGGAGAAGTTTGAGACCAACGAAGAGAGATTTGGTCCAAGAATCATCCAACTTGACCAAGTTCGTCCATTTTGGTCTTCTTCGTTTCGACAGCTTCAAAGTTGACCGAAGCCAAATGTCAAGCATAGATTGATGTAATATGACACATAAACCATGTGGAGAAGTTTGAGACCAACGAAGAGAGATTTGGTCCAAGAATCATCCACTTGACCAAGTTCGTCCATTTTGGTCTTTCTTCGTTTCGACAAGCTTCAAAGTTGACCGAAGCCAAATGTCAAGCATAGATTGATGTAATATGACACAATAAACCATGTGGAGAAGTTTGAGACCAACGAAGAGAGATTTGGTCCAAGAATCATCCACTTAACCAAGTTCGTCCATTTTGGTCTTTCTTCGTTTCGACTAGCTTCAAAGTTGACCGAAGCCAAATGTCAAGCATAGATTGATGTAATATGACACAATAAACCATGTGGAGAAGTTTGAGACCAACGAAGAGAGATTTGGTCCAAGAATCATCCAACTGGACCAAGTTCGTCCATTTTGGTCTTTCTTCGTTTCGACTAGCTTCAAAGTTGACCGAAGCCAAATGTCAAGCATAGATTGATGTAATATGACACAATAAACCATGTGGAGAAGTTTGAGACCAACGAAGAGAGATTTGGTCCAAGAATCATCCACTTGACCAAGTTCGTCCATTTTGGTCTTTCTTCGTTTCGACTAGCTTCAAAGTTGACCGAAGCCAAATGTCAAGCATAGATTGATGTAATATGACACAATAAACCATGTGGAGAAGTTTGAGACCAACGAAGAGAGATTTGGTCCAAGAATCATCCACTTGACCAAGTTCGTCCATTTTGGTCTTTCTTCGTTTCGACTAGCTTCAAAGTTGACCGAAGCCAAATGTCAAGCATAGATTGATGTAATATGACACAATAAACCATGTGGAGAAGTTTGAGACCAACGAAGAGAGATTTGGTCCAAGAATCATCCACTGGACCAAGTTCGTCCATTTTGGTCTTTCTTCGTTTCGACAAGCTTCAAAGTTGACCGAAGCCAAATGTCAAGCATAGATTGATGTAATATGACACAATAAACCATGTGGAGAAGTTTGAGACCAACGAAGAGAGATTTGGTCCAAGAATCATCCAACTTAACCAAGTTCGTCCATTTTGGTCTTTCTTCGTTTCGACTAGCTTCAAAGTTGACCGAAGCCAAATGTCAAGCATAGATTGATGTAATATGACACAATAAACCATGTGGAGAAGTTTGAGACCAACGAAGAGAGATTTGGTCCAAGAATCATCCAACTGGACCAAGTTCGTCCATTTTGGTCTTTCTTCGTTTCGACTAGCTTCAAAGTTGACCGAAGCCAAATGTCAAGCATAGATTGATGTAATATGACACAATAAACCATGTGGAGAAGTTTGAGACCAACGAAGAGAGATTTGGTCCAAGAATCATCCACTTAACCAAGTTCGTCCATTTTGGTCTTTCTTCGTTTCGACTAGCTTCAAAGTTGACCGAAGCCAAATGTCAAGCATAGATTGATGTAATATGACACATTAAACCATGTGGAGAAGTTTGAGACCAACGAAGAGAGATTTGGTCCAAGAATCATCCACTGGACCAAGTTCGTCCATTTTGGTCTTTCTTCGTTTCGACAAGCTTCAAAGTTGACCGAAGCCAAATGTCAAGCATAGATTGATGTAATATGACACATTAAACCATGTGGAGAAGTTTGAGACCAACGAAGAGAGATTTGGTCCAAGAATCATCCACTTGACCAAGTTCGTCCATTTTGGTCTTTCTTCGTTTCGACTAGCTTCAAAGTTGACCGAAGCCAAATGTCAAGCATAGATTGATGTAATATGACACATTAAACCATGTGGAGAAGTTTGAGACCAACGAAGAGAGATTTGGTCCAAGAATCATCCAACTGGACCAAGTTCGTCCATTTTGGTCTTTCTTCGTTTCGACTAGCTTCAAAGTTGACCGAAGCCAAATGTCAAGCATAGATTGATGTAATATGACACAATAAACCATGTGGAGAAGTTTGAGACCAACGAAGAGAGATTTGGTCCAAGAATCATCCAACTTAACCAAGTTCGTCCATTTTGGTCTTTCTTCGTTTCGACTAGCTTCAAAGTTGACCGAAGCCAAATGTCAAGCATAGATTGATGTAATATGACACAATAAACCATGTGGAGAAGTTTGAGACCAACGAAGAGAGATTTGGTCCAAGAATCATCCACTGGACCAAGTTCGTCCATTTTGGTCTTTCTTCGTTTCGACAAGCTTCAAAGTTGACCGAAGCCAAATGTCAAGCATAGATTGATGTAATATGACACAATAAACCATGTGGAGAAGTTTGAGACCAACGAAGAGAGATTTGGTCCAAGAATCATCCAACTTGACCAAGTTCGTCCATTTTGGTCTTTCTTCGTTTCGACAAGCTTCAAAGTTGACCGAAGCCAAATGTCAAGCATAGATTGATGTAATATGACACAATAAACCATGTGGAGAAGTTTGAGACCAACGAAGAGAGATTTGGTCCAAGAATCATCCACTTAACCAAGTTCGTCCATTTTGGTCTTTCTTCGTTTCGACTAGCTTCAAAGTTGACCGAAGCCAAATGTCAAGCATAGATTGATGTAATATGACACAATAAACCATGTGGAGAAGTTTGAGACCAACGAAGAGAGATTTGGTCCAAGAATCATCCAACTTGACCAAGTTCGTCCATTTTGGTCTTTCTTCGTTTCGACTAGCTTCAAAGTTGACCGAAGCCAAATGTCAAGCATAGATTGATGTAATATGACACAATAAACCATGTGGAGAAGTTTGAGACCAACGAAGAGAGATTTGGTCCAAGAATCATCAACTTAACCAAGTTCGTCCATTTTGGTCTTTCTTCGTTTCGACTAGCTTCAAAGTTGACCGAAGCCAAATGTCAAGCATAGATTGATGTAATATGACACATTAAACCATGTGGAGAAGTTTGAGACCAACGAA
Organism: Bauhinia variegata; assembly: GCA_022379115.2. Classification (NCBI taxonomy): domain Eukaryota; kingdom Viridiplantae; phylum Streptophyta; class Magnoliopsida; order Fabales; family Fabaceae; genus Bauhinia; species Bauhinia variegata. The sequence continues at coordinate 6,378 of JAKRYI020000188.1, read as the reverse complement.
GAGAGATTTGGTCCAAGAATCATCCACTTGACCAAGTTCGTCCATTTTGGTCTTTCTTCGTTTCGACTAGCTTCAAAGTTGACCGAAGCCAAATGTCAAGCATAGATTGATGTAATATGACACAATAAACCATGTGGAGAAGTTTGAGACCAACGAAGAGAGATTTGGTCCAAGAATCATCCACTTGACCAAGTTCGTCCATTTTGGTCTTTCTTCGTTTCGACAAGCTTCAAAGTTGACCGAAGCCAAATGTCAAGCATAGATTGATGTAATATGACACATTAAACCATGTGGAGAAGTTTGAGACCAACGAAGAGAGATTTGGTCCAAGAATCATCCAATTGACCAAGTTCGTCCATTTTGGTCTTTCTTCGTTTCGACTAGCTTCAAAGTTGACCGAAGCCAAATGTCAAGCATAGATTGATGTAATATGACACAATAAACCATGTGGAGAAGTTTGAGACCAACGAAGAGAGATTTGGTCCAAGAATCATCCAACTGGACCAAGTTCGTCCATTTTGGTCTTTCTTCGTTTCGACTAGCTTCAAAGTTGACCGAAGCCAAATGTCAAGCATAGATTGATGTAATATGACACAATTAAACCATGTGGAGAAGTTTGAGACCAACGAAGAGAGATTTGGTCCAAGAATCATCCACTTGACCAAGTTCGTCCATTTTGGTCTTTCTTCGTTTCGACTAGCTTCAAAGTTGACCGAAGCCAAATGTCAAGCATAGATTGATGTAATATGACACAATAAACCATGTGGAGAAGTTTGAGACCAACGAAGAGAGATTTGGTCCAAGAATCATCCAATGGACCAAGTTCGTCCATTTTGGTCTTTCTTCGTTTCGACTAGCTTCAAAGTTGACCGAAGCCAAATGTCAAGCATAGATTGATGTAATATGACACAATAAACCATGTGGAGAAGTTTGAGACCAACGAAGAGAGATTTGGTCCAAGAATCATCCACTTAACCAAGTTCGTCCATTTTGGTCTTTCTTCGTTTCGACTAGCTTCAAAGTTGACCGAAGCCAAATGTCAAGCATAGATTGATGTAATATGACACATTAAACCATGTGGAGAAGTTTGAGACCAACGAAGAGAGATTTGGTCCAAGAATCATCCACTTGACCAAGTTCGTCCATTTTGGTCTTTCTTCGTTTCGACTAGCTTCAAAGTTGACCGAAGCCAAATGTCAAGCATAGATTGATGTAATATGACACAATAAACCATGTGGAGAAGTTTGAGACCAACGAAGAGAGATTTGGTCCAAGAATCATCCAACTTGACCAAGTTCGTCCATTTTGGTCTTTCTTCGTTTCGACTAGCTTCAAAGTTGACCGAAGCCAAATGTCAAGCATAGATTGATGTAATATGACACAATAAACCATGTGGAGAAGTTTGAGACCAACGAAGAGAGATTTGGTCCAAGAATCATCCAACTTGACCAAGTTCGTCCATTTTGGTCTTTCTTCGTTTCGACTAGCTTCAAAGTTGACCGAAGCCAAATGTCAAGCATAGATTGATGTAATATGACACATTAAACCATGTGGAGAAGTTTGAGACCAACGAAGAGAGATTTGGTCCAAGAATCATCCAACTTGACCAAGTTCGTCCATTTTGGTCTTTCTTCGTTTCGACAAGCTTCAAAGTTGACCGAAGCCAAATGTCAAGCATAGATTGATGTAATATGACACAATAAACCATGTGGAGAAGTTTGAGACCAACGAAGAGAGATTTGGTCCAAGAATCATCCACTTAACCAAGTTCGTCCATTTTGGTCTTTCTTCGTTTCGACAAGCTTCAAAGTTGACCGAAGCCAAATGTCAAGCATAGATTGATGTAATATGACACAATAAACCATGTGGAGAAGTTTGAGACCAACGAAGAGAGATTTGGTCCAAGAATCATCCACTTGACCAAGTTCGTCCATTTTGGTCTTTCTTCGTTTCGACTAGCTTCAAAGTTGACCGAAGCCAAATGTCAAGCATAGATTGATGTAATATGACACATTAAACCATGTGGAGAAGTTTGAGACCAACGAAGAGAGATTTGGTCCAAGAATCATCCACTGGACCAAGTTCGTCCATTTTGGTCTTTCTTCGTTTCGACAAGCTTCAAAGTTGACCGAAGCCAAATGTCAAGCATAGATTGATGTAATATGACACATTAAACCATGTGGAGAAGTTTGAGACCAACGAAGAGAGATTTGGTCCAAGAATCATCCACTTGACCAAGTTCGTCCATTTTGGTCTTTCTTCGTTTCGACAAGCTTCAAAGTTGACCGAAGCCAAATGTCAAGCATAGATTGATGTAATATGACACAATAAACCATGTGGAGAAGTTTGAGACCAACGAAGAGAGATTTGGTCCAAGAATCATCCACTTGACCAAGTTCGTCCATTTTGGTCTTTCTTCGTTTCGACTAGCTTCAAAGTTGACGAAGCCAAATGTCAAGCATAGATTGATGTAATATGACACATTAAACCATGTGGAGAAGTTTGAGACCAACGAAGAGAGATTTGGTCCAAGAATCATCAACTGGACCAAGTTCGTCCATTTTGGTCTTTCTTCGTTTCGACAAGCTTCAAAGTTGACCGAAGCCAAATGTCAAGCATAGATTGATGTAATATGACACATTAAACCATGTGGAGAAGTTTGAGACCAACGAAGAGAGATTTGGTCCAAGAATCATCAACTTGACCAAGTTCGTCCATTTTGGTCTTTCTTCGTTTCGACTAGCTTCAAAGTTGACCGAAGCAAATGTCAAGCATAGATTGATGTAATATGACACATTAAACCATGTGGAGAAGTTTGAGACCAACGAAGAGAGATTTGGTCCAAGAATCATCCAACTGGACCAAGTTCGTCCATTTTGGTCTTTCTTCGTTTCGACTAGCTTCAAAGTGAACGAAGCCAAATGTCAAGCATAGATTGATGTAATATGACACATTAAACCATGTGGAGAAGTTTGAGACCAACGAAGAGAGATTTGGTCCAAGAATCATCCACTTGGACCAAGTTTCCATTTTGGTCTTCTTCGTTTCGACAGCTTCAAAGTTGACCGAAGCCAAATGTCAAGCATAGATTGATGTAATATGACGACATAAACCATGTGGAGAAGTTTGAGACCAACGAAGAGAGATTTGGTCCAAGAATCATCAACTGGACCAAGTTCGTCCATTTTGGTCTTTCTTCGTTTCGACTAGCTTCAAAGTTGACCGAAGCAAATGTCAAGCATAGATTGATGTAATATGACACATTAAAACCATGTGGAGAAGTTTGAGACCAACGAAGAGAGATTTGGTCCAAGAATCATCCAACTGGACAAGTTCGTCCATTTTGGTCTTTCTTCGTTTCGACTAGCTTCAAAGTTGACCGAAGCCAAATGTCAAGCATAGATTGATGTAATATGACACATTAAACCATGTGGAGAAGAGAAGTTTGAGACAACGAAGAGAGATTTGGTTGGTCCAAGAATCATCCACTGGACCAAGTTCGTCCATTTTGGTCTTCTTCGTTTCGACTAGCTTCAAAGTTGACCGAAGCCAAATGTCAAGCATAGATTGATGTAATATGACACATTAAACCATGTGGAGAAGTTTGAGACCAACGAAAGAGAGATTTGGTCCAAGAATCATCCACATGGACCAAGTTCGTCCATTTTGGTCTTTCTTCGTTTCGACAAGCTTCAAAGTTGACGAAGCCAAATGTCAAGCATAGATTGATGTAATATGACACATTAACCATGTGGAGAAGTTTGAGACCAACGAAGAGAGATTTGGTCCAAGAATCATCCAACTTAACCAAGTTCGTCCATTTTGGTCCTTCTTGTTTCGACAAGCTTCAAAGTTGACCGAAGCCAAATGTCAAGCATAGATTGATGTAATATGACACATTAAACCATGTGGAGAAGTTTGAGACCAACGAAGAGAGATTTGGTCCAAGAATCATCCAACTTAACCAAGTTCGTCCATTTTGGTCTTTCTTCGTTTCGACTAGCTTCAAAGTTGACGAAGCCAAATGTCAAGCATAGATTGATGTAATATGACACAATAAACCATGTGGAGAAGTTTGAGACCAACGAAGAGAGATTTGGTCCAAGAATCATCCACATGGACCAAGTTCGTCCATTTTGGTCTTTCTTCGTTTCGACTAGCTTCAAAGTTGACCGAAGCCAAATGTCAAGCATAGATTGATGTAATATGACACAATAAACCATGTGGAGAAGTTTGAGACCAACGAAGAGAGATTTGGTCCAAGAATCATCCAACTGGACCAAGTTCGTCCATTTTGGTCTCTTCTTCGTTTCGACTAGCTTCAAAGTTGACCGAAGCCAAATGTCAAGCATAGATTGATGTAATATGACACATAAACCATGTGGAGAAGTTTGAGACCAACGAAGAGAGATTTGGTCCAAGAATCATCCACATGGACCAAGTTCGTCCATTTTGGTCTTTCTTCGTTTCGACTAGCTTCAAAGTTGACCGAAGCCAAATGTCAAGCATAGATTGATGTAATATGACACATTAAACCATGTGGAGAAGTTTGAGACCAACGAAGAGAGATTTGGTCCAAGAATCATCCAACATTAACCAAGTTCGTCCATTTTGGTCTTTCTTCGTTTCGACGAGCTTCAAAGTTGACGAAGCCAAATGTCAAGCATAGATTGATGTAATATGACAATTAAACCATGTGGAGAAGTTTGAGACCAACGAAGAGAGATTTGGTCCAAGAATCATCCAACTTAACCAAGTTCGTCCATTTTGGTCTTTCTTCGTTTCGACTAGCTTCAAAGTTGACCGAAGCCAAATGTCAAGCATAGATTGATGTAATATGACACAATAAACCATGTGGAGAAGTTTGAGACCAACGAAGAGAGATTTGGTCAAGAATCATCCACTGGACCAAGTTCGTCCATTTTGGTCCTTCTTCGTTTCGACTAGCTTCAAAGTTGACCGAAGCCAAATGTCAAGCATAGATTGATGTAATATGACACAATAAACCATGTGGAGAAGTTTGAGACCAACGAAGAGAGATTTGGTCCAAGAATCATCCACATTAACCAAGTTCGTCCATTTTGGTCTTTCTTCGTTTCGACAAGCTTCAAAGTTGACGAAGCCAAATGTCAAGCATAGATTGATGTAATATGACACATTAACCATGTGGAGAAGTTTGAGACCAACGAAGAGAGATTTGGTCCAAGAATCATCCAACTTACCAAGTTCGTCCATTTTGGTCTTTCTTCGTTTCGACTAGCTTCAAAGTTGACCGAAGCCAAATGTCAAGCATAGATTGATGTAATATGACACATTAAACCATGTGGAGAAGTTTGAGACCAACGAAGAGAGATTTGGTCCAAGAATCATCCAACTTAACCAAGTTCGTCCATTTTGGTCTTTCTTCGTTTCGACAAGCTTCAAAGTTGACCGAAGCAAATGTCAAGCATAGATTGATGTAATATGACACATTAAACCATGTGGAGAAGTTTGAGACCAACGAAGAGAGATTTGGTCCAAGAATCATCCACTTAACCAGTTCGTCCATTTTGGTCTTTCTCGTTTCGACTAGCTTCAAAGTTGACCGAAGCCAAATGTCAAGCATAGATTGATGTAATATGACACATTAAACCATGTGGAGAAGTTTGAGACCAACGAAGAGAGATTTGGTCCAAGAATCATCCATTAACCAAGTTCGTCCATTTTGGTCTTTCTTCGTTTCGACTAGCTTCAAAGTTGACCGAAGCCAAATGTCAAGCATAGATTGATGTAATATGACACATTAAACCATGTGGAGAAGTTTGGACCAACGAAGAGAGATTTGGTCCAAGAATCATCCAACTTAACCAAGTTCGTCCATTTTGGTCTTTCTTCGTTTCGACAAGCTTCAAAGTTGACCGAAGCCAAATGTCAAGCATAGATTGATGTAATATGACACAATAAACCATGTGGAGAAGTTTGAGACCAACGAAGAGAGATTTGGTCCAAGAATCATCCAACTTAACCAAGTTCGTCCATTTTGGTCCTTCTTCGTTTTCGACTAGCTTCAAAGTTGACGAAGCCAATGTCAAGCATAGATTGATGTAATATGACACATTAAACCATGTGGAGAAGTTTGAGACCAACGAAGAGAGATTTGGTCCAAGAATTCACATTAACCAAGTTCGTCCATTTTGGTCTTTCTTCGTTTCGACTAGCTTCAAAGTTGACCGAAGCCAAATGTCAAGCATAGATTGATGTGTAATATGACACATTAAACCATGTGGAGAAGTTTGAGACCAACGAAGAGAGATTTGGTCCAAGAATCATACTTTAACCAAGTTCGTCCATTTTGGTCCTTCTTCGTTTCGACAAGCCTTTCAAAGTTGACGAAGCCTA
>JAKRYI020000187.1:2500-25000 GCA_022379115.2 Bauhinia variegata | reverse complement strand
AAAAAAAAAAAAAAAAAAAAAAAAAAAAAAAAAAAAAAAAAAAAAAAAAAAAAAAAAAAAAAAAAAAAAAAAAAAAAAAAAAAAAAAAAAAAAAAAAAAAAAAAAAAAAAAAAAAAAAAAAAAAAAAAAAAAAAAAAAAAATAAAAAAAAAAAAAAAAAAAAAAAAAAAAAAAAAAAAAAAAAAAAAAAAAAAAAAAAAAAAAAAAAAAAAAAAAAAAAAAAAAAAAAAAAAAAAAAAAAAAAAAAAAAAAAAAAAAAAAAAAAAAAAAAAAAAAAAAAAAAAAAAAAAAAAAAAAAAAAAAAAAAAAAAAAAAAAAAAAAAAAAAAAAAAAAAAAAAAAAAAAAAAAAAAAAAAAAAAAAAAAAAAAAAAAAAAAAAAAAAAAAAAAAAAAAAAAAAAAAAAAAAAAAAAAAAAAAAAAAAAAAAAAAAAAAAAAAAAAAAAAAAAAAAAAAAAAAAAAAAAAAAAAAAAAAAAAAAAAAAAAAAAAAAAAAAAAAAAAAAAAAAAAAAAAAAAAAAAAAAAAAAAAAAAAAAAAAAAAAAAAAAAAAAAAAAAAAAAAAAAAAAAAAAAAAAAAAAAAAAAAAAAAAAAAAAAAAAAAAAAAAAAAAAAAAAAAAAAAAAAAAAAAAAAAAAAAAAAAAAAAAAAAAAAAAAAAAAAAAAAAAAAAAAAAAAAAAAAAAAAAAAAAAAAAAAAAAAAAAAAAAAAAAAAAAAAAAAAAAAAAAAAAAAAAAAAAAAAAAAAAAAAAAAAAAAAAAAAAAAAAAAAAAAAAAAAAAAAAAAAAAAAAAAAAAAAAAAAAAAAAAAAAAAAAAAAAAAAAAAAAAAAAAAAAAATAAAAAAAAAAAAAAAAAAAAAAAAAAAAAAAAAAAAAAAAAAAAAAAAAAAAAAAAAAAAAAAAAAAAAAAAAAAAAAAAAAAAAAAAAAAAAAAAAAAAAAAAAAAAAAAAAAAAAAAAAAAAAAAAAAAAAAAAAAAAAAAAAAAAAAAAAAAAAAAAAAAAAAAAAAAAAAAAAAAAAAAAAAAAAAAAAAAAAAAAAAAAAAAAAAAAAAAAAAAAAAAAAAAAAAAAAAAAAAAAAAAAAAAAAAAAAAAAAAAAAAAAAAAAAAAAAAAAAAAAAAAAAAAAAAAAAAAAAAAAAAAAAAAAAAAAAAAAAAAAAAAAAAAAAAAAAAAAAAAAAAAAAAAAAAAAAAAAAAAAAAAAAAAAAAAAAAAAAAAAAAAAAAAAAAAAAAAAAAAAAAAAAAAAAAAAAAAAAAAAAAAAAAAAAAAAAAAAAAAAAAAATAAAAAAAAAAAAAAAAAAAAAAAAAAAAAAAAAAAAAAAAAAAAAAAAAAAAAAAAAAAAAAAAAAAAAAAAAAAAAAAAAAAAAAAAAAAAAAAAAAAAAAAAAATAAAAAAAAAAAAAAAAAAAAAAAAAAAAAAAAAAAAAAAAAAAAAAAAAAAAAAAAAAAAAAAAAAAAAAAAAAAAAAAAAAAAAAAAAAAAAAAAAAAAAAAAAAAAAAAAAAAAAAAAAAAAAAAAAAAAAAAAAAAAAAAAAAAAAAAAAAAAAAAAAAAAAAAAAAAAAAAAAAAAAAAAAAAAAAAAAAAAAAAAAAAAAAAAAAAAAAAAAAAAAAAAAAAAAAAAAAAAAAAAAAAAAAAAAAAAAAAAAAAAAAAAAAAAAAAAAAAAAAAAAAAAAAAAAAAAAAAAAAAAAAAAAAAAAAAAAAAAAAAAAAAAAAAAAAAAAAAAAAAAAAAAAAAAAAAAAAAAAAAAAAAAAAAAAAAAAAAAAAAAAAAAAAAAAAAAAAAAAAAAAAAAAAAAAAAAAAAAAAAAAAAAAAAAAAAAAAAAAAAAAAAAAAAAAAAAAAAAAAAAAAAAAAAAAAAAAAAAAAAAAAAAAAAAAAAAAAAAAAAAAAAAAAAAAAAAAAAAAAAAAAAAAAAAAAAAAAAAAAAAAAAAAAAAAAAAAAAAAAAAAAAAAAAAAAAAAAAAAAAAAAAAAAAAAAAAAAAAAAAAAAAAATAAAAAAAAAAAAAAAAAAAAAAAAAAAAAAAAAAAAAAAAAAAAAAAAAAAAAAAAAAAAAAAAAAAAAAAAAAAAAAAAAAAAAAAAAAAAAAAAAAAAAAAAAAAAAAAAAAAAAAAAAAAAAAAAAAAAAAAAAAAAAAAAAAAAAAAAAAAAAAAAAAAAAAAAAAAAAAAAAAAAAAAAAAAAAAAAAAAAAAAAAAAAAAAAAAAAAAAAAAAAAAAAAAAAAAAAAAAAAAAAAAAAAAAAAAAAAAAAAAAAAAAAAAAAAAAAAAAAAAAAAAAAAAAAAAAAAAAAAAAAAAAAAAAAAAAAAAAAAAAAAAAAAAAAAAAAAAAAAAAAAAAAAAAAAAAAAAAAAAAAAAAAAAAAAAAAAAAAAAAAAAAAAAAAAAAAAAAAAAAAAAAAAAAAAAAAAAAAAAAAAAAAAAAAAAAAAAAAAAAAAAAAAAAAAAAAAAAAAAAAAAAAAAAAAAAAAAAAAAAAAAAAAAAAAAAAAAAAAAAAAAAAAAAAAAAAAAAAAAAAAAAAAAAAAAAAAAAAAAAAAAAAAAAAAAAAAAAAAAAAAAAAAAAAAAAAAAAAAAAAAAAAAAAAAAAAAAAAAAAAAAAAAAAAAAAAAAAAAAAAAAAAAAAAAAAAAAAAAAAAAAAAAAAAAAAAAAAAAAAAAAAAAAAAAAAAAAAAAAAAAAAAAAAAAAAAAAAAAAAAAAAAAAAAAAAAAAAAAAAAAAAAAAAAAAAAAAAAAAAAAAATAAAAAAAAAAAAAAAAAAAAAAAAAAAAAAAAAAAAAAAAAAAAAAAAAAAAAAAAAAAAAAAAAAAAAAAAAAAAAAAAAAAAAAAAAAAAAAAAAAAAAAAAAAAAAAAAAAAAAAAAAAAAAAAAAAAAAAAAAAAAAAAAAAAAAAAAAAAAAAAAAAAAAAAAAAAAAAAAAAAAAAAAAAAAAAAAAAAAAAAAAAAAAAAAAAAAAAAAAAAAAAAAAAAAAAAAAAAAAAAAAAAAAAAAAAAAAAAAAAAAAAAAAAAAAAAAAAAAAAAAAAAAAAAAAAAAAAAAAAAAAAAAAAAAAAAAAAAAAAAAAAAAAAAAAAAAAAAAAAAAAAAAAAAAAAAAAAAAAAAAAAAAAAAAAAAAAAAAAAAAAAAAAAAAAAAAAAAAAAAAAAAAAAAAAAAAAAAAAAAAAAAAAAAAAAAAAAAAAAAAAAAAAAAAAAAAAAAAAAAAAAAAAAAAAAAAAAAAAAAAAAAAAAAAAAAAAAAAAAAAAAAAAATAAAAAAAAAAAAAAAAAAAAAAAAAAAAAAAAAAAAAAAAAAAAAAAAAAAAAAAAAAAAAAAAAAAAAAAAAAAAAAAAAAAAAAAAAAAAAAAAAAAAAAAAAAAAAAAAAAAAAAAAAAAAAAAAAAAAAAAAAAAAAAAAAAAAAAAAAAAAAAAAAAAAAAAAAAAAAAAAAAAAAAAAAAAAAAAAAAAAAAAAAAAAAAAAAAAAAAAAAAAAAAAAAAAAAAAAAAAAAAAAAAAAAAAAAAAAAAAAAAAAAAAAAAAAAAAAAAAAAAAAAAAAAAAAAAAAAAAAAAAAAAAAAAAAAAAAAAAAAAAAAAAAAAAAAAAAAAAAAAAAAAAAAAAAAAAAAAAAAAAAAAAAAAAAAAAAAAAAAAAAAAAAAAAAAAAAAAAAAAAAAAAAAAAAAAAAAAAAAAAAAAAAAAAAAAAAAAAAAAAAAAAAAAAAAAAAAAAAAAAAAAAAAAAAAAAAAAAAAAAAAAAAAAAAAAAAAAAAAAAAAAAAAAAAAAAAAAAAAAAAAAAAAAAAAAAAAAAAAAAAAAAAAAAAAAAAAAAAAAAAAAAAAAAAAAAAAAAAAAAAAAAAAAAAAAAAAAAAAAAAAAAAAAAAAAAAAAAAAAAAAAAAAAAAAAAAAAAAAAAAAAAAAAAAAAAAAAAAAAAAAAAAAAAAAAAAAAAAAAAAAAAAAAAAAAAAAAAAAAAAAAAAAAAAAAAAAAAAAAAAAAAAAAAAAAAAAAAAAAAAAAAAAAAAAAAAAAAAAAAAAAAAAAAAAAAAAAAAAAAAAAAAAAAAAAAAAAAAAAAAAAAAAAAAAAAAAAAAAAAAAAAAAAAAAAAAAAAAAAAAAAAAAAAAAAAAAAAAAAAAAAAAAAAAAAAAAAAAAAAAAAAAAAAAAAAAAAAAAAAAAAAAAAAAAAAAAAAAAAAAAAAAAAAAAAAAAAAAAAAAAAAAAAAAAAAAAAAAAAAAAAAAAAAAAAAAATAAAAAAAAAAAAAAAAAAAAAAAAAAAAAAAAAAAAAAAAAAAAAAAAAAAAAAAAAAAAAAAAAAAAAAAAAAAAAAAAAAAAAAAAAAAAAAAAAAAAAAAAAAAAAAAAAAAAAAAAAAAAAAAAAAAAAAAAAAAAAAAAAAAAAAAAAAAAAAAAAAAAAAAAAAAAAAAAAAAAAAAAAAAAAAAAAAAAAAAAAAAAAAAAAAAAAAAAAAAAAAAAAAAAAAAAAAAAAAAAAAAAAAAAAAAAAAAAAAAAAAAAAAAAAAAAAAAAAAAAAAAAAAAAAAAAAAAAAAAAAAAAAAAAAAAAAAAAAAAAAAAAAAAAAAAAAAAAAAAAAAAAAAAAAAAAAAAAAAAAAAAAAAAAAAAAAAAAAAAAAAAAAAAAAAAAAAAAAAAAAAAAAAAAAAAAAAAAAAAAAAAAAAAAAAAAAAAAAAAAAAAAAAAAAAAAAAAAAAAAAAAAAAAAAAAAAAAAAAAAAAAAAAAAAAAAAAAAAAAAAAAAAAAAAAAAAAAAAAAAAAAAAAAAAAAAAAAAAAAAAAAAAAAAAAAAAAAAAAAAAAAAAAAAAAAAAAAAAAAAAAAAAAAAAAAAAAAAAAAAAAAAAAAAAAAAAAAAAAAAAAAAAAAAAAAAAAAAAAAAAAAAAAAAAAAAAAAAAAAAAAAAAAAAAAAAAAAAAAAAAAAAAAAAAAAAAAAAAAAAAAAAAAAAAAAAAAAAAAAAAAAAAAAAAAAAAAAAAAAAAAAAAAAAAAAAAAAAAAAAAAAAAAAAAAAAAAAAAAAAAAAAAAAAAAAAAAAAAAAAAAAAAAAAAAAAAAAAAAAAAAAAAAAAAAAAAAAAAAAAAAAAAAAAAAAAAAAAAAAAAAAAAAAAAAAAAAAAAAAAAAAAAAAAAAAAAAAAAAAAAAAAAAAAAAAAAAAAAAAAAAAAAAAAAAAAAAAAAAAAAAAAAAAAAAAAAAAAAAAAAAAAAAAAAAAAAAAAAAAAAAAAAAAAAAAAAAAAAAAAAAAAAAAAAAAAAAAAAAAAAAAAAAAAAAAAAAAAAAAAAAAAAAAAAAAAAAAAAAAAAAAAAAAAAAAAAAAAAAAAAAAAAAAAAAAAAAAAAAAAAAAAAAAAAAAAAAAAAAAAAAAAAAAAAAAAAAAAAAAAAAAAAAAAAAAAAAAAAAAAAAAAAAAAAAAAAAAAAAAAAAAAAAAAAAAAAAAAAAAAAAAAAAAAAAAAAAAAAAAAAAAAAAAAAAAAAAAAAAAAAAAAAAAAAAAAAAAAAAAAAAAAAAAAAAAAAAAAAAATAAAAAAAAAAAAAAAAAAAAAAAAAAAAAAAAAAAAAAAAAAAAAAAAAAAAAAAAAAAAAAAAAAAAAAAAAAAAAAAAAAAAAAAAAAAAAAAAAAAAAAAAAAAAAAAAAAAAAAAAAAAAAAAAAAAAAAAAAAAAAAAAAAAAAAAAAAAAAAAAAAAAAAAAAAAAAAAAAAAAAAAAAAAAAAAAAAAAAAAAAAAAAAAAAAAAAAAAAAAAAAAAAAAAAAAAAAAAAAAAAAAAAAAAAAAAAAAAAAAAAAAAAAAAAAAAAAAAAAAAAAAAAAAAAAAAAAAAAAAAAAAAAAAAAAAAAAAAAAAAAAAAAAAAAAAAAAAAAAAAAAAAAAAAAAAAAAAAAAAAAAAAATAAAAAAAAAAAAAAAAAAAAAAAAAAAAAAAAAAAAAAAAAAAAAAAAAAAAAAAAAAAAAAAAAAAAAAAAAAAAAAAAAAAAAAAAAAAAAAAAAAAAAAAAAAAAAAAAAAAAAAAAAAAAAAAAAAAAAAAAAAAAAAAAAAAAAAAAAAAAAAAAAAAAAAAAAAAAAAAAAAAAAAAAAAAAAAAAAAAAAAAAAAAAAAAAAAAAAAAAAAAAAAAAAAAAAAAAAAAAAAAAAAAAAAAAAAAAAAAAAAAAAAAAAAAAAAAAAAAAAAAAAAAAAAAAAAAAAAAAAAAAAAAAAAAAAAAAAAAAAAAAAAAAAAAAAAAAAAAAAAAAAAAAAAAAAAAAAAAAAAAAAAAAAAAAAAAAAAAAAAAAAAAAAAAAAAAAAAAAAAAAAAAAAAAAAAAAAAAAAAAAAAAAAAAAAAAAAAAAAAAAAAAAAAAAAAAAAAAAAAAAAAAAAAAAAAAAAAAAAAAAAAAAAAAAAAAAAAAAAAAAAAAAAAAAAAAAAAAAAAAAAAAAAAAAAAAAAAAAAAAAAAAAAAAAAAAAAAAAAAAAAAAAAAAAAAAAAAAAAAAAAAAAAAAAAAAAAAAAAAAAAAAAAAAAAAAAAAAAAAAAAAAAAAAAAAAAAAAAAAAAAAAAAAAAAAAAAAAAAAAAAAAAAAAAAAAAAAAAAAAAAAAAAAAAAAAAAAAAAAAAAAAAAAAAAAAAAAAAAAAAAAAAAAAAAAAAAAAAAAAAAAAAAAAAAAAAAAAAAAAAAAAAAAAAAAAAAAAAAAAAAAAAAAAAAAAAAAAAAAAAAAAAAAAAAAAAAAAAAAAAAAAAAAAAAAAAAAAAAAAAAAAAAAAAAAAAAAAAAAAAAAAAAAAAAAAAAAAAAAAAAAAAAAAAAAAAAAAAAAAAAAAAAAAAAAAAAAAAAAAAAAAAAAAAAAAAAAAAAAAAAAAAAAAAAAAAAAAAAAAAAAAAAAAAAAAAAAAAAAAAAAAAAAAAAAAAAAAAAAAAAAAAAAAAAAAAAAAAAAAAAAAAAAAAAAAAAAAAAAAAAAAAAAAAAAAAAAAAAAAAAAAAAAAAAAAAAAAAAAAAAAAAAAAAAAAAAAAAAAAAAAAAAAAAAAAAAAAAAAAAAAAAAAAAAAAAAAAAAAAAAAAAAAAAAAAAAAAAAAAAAAAAAAAAAAAAAAAAAAAAAAAAAAAAAAAAAAAAAAAAAAAAAAAAAAAAAAAAAAAAAAAAAAAAAAAAAAAAAAAAAAAAAAAAAAAAAAAAAAAAAAAAAAAAAAAAAAAAAAAAAAAAAAAAAAAAAAAAAAAAAAAAAAAAAAAAAAAAAAAAAAAAAAAAAAAAAAAAAAAAAAAAAAAAAAAAAAAAAAAAAAAAAAAAAAAAAAAAAAAAAAAAAAAAAAAAAAAAAAAAAAAAAAAAAAAAAAAAAAAAAAAAAAAAAAAAAAAAAAAAAAAAAAAAAAAAAAAAAAAAAAAAAAAAAAAAAAAAAAAAAAAAAAAAAAAAAAAAAAAAAAAAAAAAAAAAAAAAAAAAAAAAAAAAAAAAAAAAAAAAAAAAAAAAAAAAAAAAAAAAAAAAAAAAAAAAAAAAAAAAAAAAAAAAAAAAAAAAAAAAAAAAAAAAAAAAAAAAAAAAAAAAAAAAAAAAAAAAAAAAAAAAAAAAAAAAAAAAAAAAAAAAAAAAAAAAAAAAAAAAAAAAAAAAAAAAAAAAAAAAAAAAAAAAAAAAAAAAAAAAAAAAAAAAAAAAAAAAAAAAAAAAAAAAAAAAAAAAAAAAAAAAAAAAAAAAAAAAAAAAAAAAAAAAAAAAAAAAAAAAAAAAAAAAAAAAAAAAAAAAAAAAAAAAAAAAAAAAAAAAAAAAAAAAAAAAAAAAAAAAAAAAAAAAAAAAAAAAAAAAAAAAAAAAAAAAAAAAAAAAAAAAAAAAAAAAAAAAAAAAAAAAAAAAAAAAAAAAAAAAAAAAAAAAAAAAAAAAAAAAAAAAAAAAAAAAAAAAAAAAAAAAAAAAAAAAAAAAAAAAAAAAAAAAAAAAAAAAAAAAAAAAAAAAAAAAAAAAAAAAAAAAAAAAAAAAAAAAAAAAAAAAAAAAAAAAAAAAAAAAAAAAAAAAAAAAAAAAAAAAAAAAAAAAAAAAAAAAAAAAAAAAAAAAAAAAAAAAAAAAAAAAAAAAAAAAAAAAAAAAAAAAAAAAAAAAAAAAAAAAAAAAAAAAAAAAAAAAAAAAAAAAAAAAAAAAAAAAAAAAAAAAAAAAAAAAAAAAAAAAAAAAAAAAAAAAAAAAAAAAAAAAAAAAAAAAAAAAAAAAAAAAAAAAAAAAAAAAAAAAAAAAAAAAAAAAAAAAAAAAAAAAAAAAAAAAAAAAAAAAAAAATAAAAAAAAAAAAAAAAAAAAAAAAAAAAAAAAAAAAAAAAAAAAAAAAAAAAAAAAAAAAAAAAAAAAAAAAAAAAAAAAAAAAAAAAAAAAAAAAAAAAAAAAAAAAAAAAAAAAAAAAAAAAAAAAAAAAAAAAAAAAAAAAAAAAAAAAAAAAAAAAAAAAAAAAAAAAAAAAAAAAAAAAAAAAAAAAAAAAAAAAAAAAAAAAAAAAAAAAAAAAAAAAAAAAAAAAAAAAAAAAAAAAAAAAAAAAAAAAAAAAAAAAAAAAAAAAAAAAAAAAAAAAAAAAAAAAAAAAAAAAAAAAAAAAAAAAAAAAAAAAAAAAAAAAAAAAAAAAAAAAAAAAAAAAAAAAAAAAAAAAAAAAAAAAAAAAAAAAAAAAAAAAAAAAAAAAAAAAAAAAAAAAAAAAAAAAAAAAAAAAAAAAAAAAAAAAAAAAAAAAAAAAAAAAAAAAAAAAAAAAAAAAAAAAAAAAAAAAAAAAAAAAAAAAAAAAAAAAAAAAAAAAAAAAAAAAAAAAAAAAAAAAAAAAAAAAAAAAAAAAAAAAAAAAAAAAAAAAAAAAAAAAAAAAAAAAAAAAAAAAAAAAAAAAAAAAAAAAAAAAAAAAAAAAAAAAAAAAAAAAAAAAAAAAAAAAAAAAAAAAAAAAAAAAAAAAAAAAAAAAAAAAAAAAAAAAAAAAAAAAAAAAAAAAAAAAAAAAAAAAAAAAAAAAAAAAAAAAAAAAAAAAAAAAAAAAAAAAAAAAAAAAAAAAAAAAAAAAAAAAAAAAAAAAAAAAAAAAAAAAAAAAAAAATAAAAAAAAAAAAAAAAAAAAAAAAAAAAAAAAAAAAAAAAAAAAAAAAAAAAAAAAAAAAAAATAAAAAAAAAAAAAAAAAAAAAAAAAAAAAAAAAAAAAAAAAAAAAAAAAAAAAAAAAAAAAAAAAAAAAAAAAAAAAAAAAAAAAAAAAAAAAAAAAAAAAAAAAAAAAAAAAAAAAAAAAAAAAAAAAAAAAAAAAAAAAAAAAAAAAAAAAAAAAAAAAAAAAAAAAAAAAAAAAAAAAAAAAAAAAAAAAAAAAAAAAAAAAAAAAAAAAAAAAAAAAAAAAAAAAAAAAAAAAAAAAAAAAAAAAAAAAAAAAAAAAAAAAAAAAAAAAAAAAAAAAAAAAAAAAAAAAAAAAAAAAAAAAAAAAAAAAAAAAAAAAAAAAAAAAAAAAAAAAAAAAAAAAAAAAAAAAAAAAAAAAAAAAAAAAAAAAAAAAAAAAAAAAAAAAAAAAAAAAAAAAAAAAAAAAAAAAAAAAAAAAAAAAAAAAAAAAAAAAAAAAAAAAAAAAAAAAAAAAAAAAAAAAAAAAAAAAAAAAAAAAAAAAAAAAAAAAAAAAAAAAAAAAAAAAAAAAAAAAAAAAAAAAAAAAAAAAAAAAAAAAAAAAAAAAAAAAAAAAAAAAAAAAAAAAAAAAAAAAAAAAAAAAAAAAAAAAAAAAAAAAAAAAAAAAAAAAAAAAAAAAAAAAAAAAAAAAAAAAAAAAAAAAAAAAAAAAAAAAAAAAAAAAAAAAAAAAAAAAAAAAAAAAAAAAAAAAAAAAAAAAAAAAAAAAAAAAAAAAAAAAAAAAAAAAAAAAAAAAAAAAAAAAAAAAAAAAAAAAAAAAAAAAAAAAAAAAAAAAAAAAAAAAAAAAAAAAAAAAAAAAAAAAAAAAAAAAAAAAAAAAAAAAAAAAAAAAAAAAAAAAAAAAAAAAAAAAAAAAAAAAAAAAAAAAAAAAAAAAAAAAAAAAAAAAAAAAAAAAAAAAAAAAAAAAAAAAAAAAAAAAAAAAAAAAAAAAAAAAAAAAAAAAAAAAAAAAAAAAAAAAAAAAAAAAAAAAAAAAAAAAAAAAAAAAAAAAAAAAAAAAAAAAAAAAAAAAAAAAAAAAAAAAAAAAAAAAAAAAAAAAAAAAAAAAAAAAAAAAAAAAAAAAAAAAAAAAAAAAAAAAAAAAAAAAAAAAAAAAAAAAAAAAAAAAAAAAAAAAAAAAAAAAAAAAAAAAAAAAAAAAAAAAAAAAAAAAAAAAAAAAAAAAAAAAAAAAAAAAAAAAAAAAAAAAAAAAAAAAAAAAAAAAAAAAAAAAAAAAAAAAAAAAAAAAAAAAAAAAAAAAAAAAAAAAAAAAAAAAAAAAAAAAAAAAAAAAAAAAAAAAAAAAAAAAAAAAAAAAAAAAAAAAAAAAAAAAAAAAAAAAAAAAAAAAAAAAAAAAAAAAAAAAAAAAAAAAAAAAAAAAAAAAAAAAAAAAAAAAAAAAAAAAAAAAAAAAAAAAAAAAAAAAAAAAAAAAAAAAAAAAAAAAAAAAAAAAAAAAAAAAAAAAAAAAAAAAAAAAAAAAAAAAAAAAAAAAAAAAAAAAAAAAAAAAAAAAAAAAAAAAAAAAAAAAAAAAAAAAAAAAAAAAAAAAAAAAAAAAAAAAAAAAAAAAAAAAAAAAAAAAAAAAAAAAAAAAAAAAAAAAAAAAAAAAAAAAAAAAAAAAAAAAAAAAAAAAAAAAAAAAAAAAAAAAAAAAAAAAAAAAAAAAAAAAAAAAAAAAAAAAAAAAAAAAAAAAAAAAAAAAAAAAAAAAAAAAAAAAAAAAAAAAAAAAAAAAAAAAAAAAAAAAAAAAAAAAAAAAAAAAAAAAAAAAAAAAAAAAAAAAAAAAAAAAAAAAAAAAAAAAAAAAAAAAAAAAAAAAAAAAAAAAAAAAAAAAAAAAAAAAAAAAAAAAAAAAAAAAAAAAAAAAAAAAAAAAAAAAAAAAAAAAAAAAAAAAAAAAAAAAAAAAAAAAAAAAAAAAAAAAAAAAAAAAAAAAAAAAAAAAAAAAAAAAAAAAAAAAAAAAAAAAAAAAAAAAAAAAAAAAAAAAAAAAAAAAAAAAAAAAAAAAAAAAAAAAAAAAAAAAAAAAAAAAAAAAAAAAAAAAAAAAAAAAAAAAAAAAAAAAAAAAAAAAAAAAAAAAAAAAAAAAAAAAAAAAAAAAAAAAAAAAAAAAAAAAAAAAAAAAAAAAAAAAAAAAAAAAAAAAAAAAAAAAAAAAAAAAAAAAAAAAAAAAAAAAAAAAAAAAAAAAAAAAAAAAAAAAAAAAAAAAAAAAAAAAAAAAAAAAAAAAAAAAAAAAAAAAAAAAAAAAAAAAAAAAAAAAAAAAAAAAAAAAAAAAAAAAAAAAAAAAAAAAAAAAAAAAAAAAAAAAAAAAAAAAAAAAAAAAAAAAAAAAAAAAAAAAAAAAAAAAAAAAAAAAAAAAAAAAAAAAAAAAAAAAAAAAAAAAAAAAAAAAAAAAAAAAAAAAAAAAAAAAAAAAAAAAAAAAAAAAAAAAAAAAAAAAAAAAAAAAAAAAAAAAAAAAAAAAAAAAAAAAAAAAAAAAAAAAAAAAAAAAAAAAAAAAAAAAAAAAAAAAAAAAAAAAAAAAAAAAAAAAAAAAAAAAAAAAAAAAAAAAAAAAAAAAAAAAAAAAAAAAAAAAAAAAAAAAAAAAAAAAAAAAAAAAAAAAAAAAAAAAAAAAAAAAAAAAAAAAAAAAAAAAAAAAAAAAAAAAAAAAAAAAAAAAAAAAAAAAAAAAAAAAAAAAAAAAAAAAAAAAAAAAAAAAAAAAAAAAAAAAAAAAAAAAAAAAAAAAAAAAAAAAAAAAAAAAAAAAAAAAAAAAAAAAAAAAAAAAAAAAAAAAAAAAAAAAAAAAAAAAAAAAAAAAAAAAAAAAAAAAAAAAAAAAAAAAAAAAAAAAAAAAAAAAAAAAAAAAAAAAAAAAAAAAAAAAAAAAAAAAAAAAAAAAAAAAAAAAAAAAAAAAAAAAAAAAAAAAAAAAAAAAAAAAAAAAAAAAAAAAAAAAAAAAAAAAAAAAAAAAAAAAAAAAAAAAAAAAAAAAAAAAAAAAAAAAAAAAAAAAAAAAAAAAAAAAAAAAAAAAAAAAAAAAAAAAAAAAAAAAAAAAAAAAAAAAAAAAAAAAAAAAAAAAAAAAAAAAAAAAAAAAAAAAAAAAAAAAAAAAAAAAAAAAAAAAAAAAAAAAAAAAAAAAAAAAAAAAAAAAAAAAAAAAAAAAAAAAAAAAAAAAAAAAAAAAAAAAAAAAAAAAAAAAAAAAAAAAAAAAAAAAAAAAAAAAAAAAAAAAAAAAAAAAAAAAAAAAAAAAAAAAAAAAAAAAAAAAAAAAAAAAAAAAAAAAAAAAAAAAAAAAAAAAAAAAAAAAAAAAAAAAAAAAAAAAAAAAAAAAAAAAAAAAAAAAAAAAAAAAAAAAAAAAAAAAAAAAAAAAAAAAAAAAAAAAAAAAAAAAAAAAAAAAAAAAAAAAAAAAAAAAAAAAAAAAAAAAAAAAAAAAAAAAAAAAAAAAAAAAAAAAAAAAAAAAAAAAAAAAAAAAAAAAAAAAAAAAAAAAAAAAAAAAAAAAAAAAAAAAAAAAAAAAAAAAAAAAAAAAAAAAAAAAAAAAAAAAAAAAAAAAAAAAAAAAAAAAAAAAAAAAAAAAAAAAAAAAAAAAAAAAAAAAAAAAAAAAAAAAAAAAAAAAAAAAAAAAAAAAAAAAAAAAAAAAAAAAAAAAAAAAAAAAAAAAAAAAAAAAAAAAAAAAAAAAAAAAAAAAAAAAAAAAAAAAAAAAAAAAAAAAAAAAAAAAAAAAAAAAAAAAAAAAAAAAAAAAAAAAAAAAAAAAAAAAAAAAAAAAAAAAAAAAAAAAAAAAAAAAAAAAAAAAAAAAAAAAAAAAAAAAAAAAAAAAAAAAAAAAAAAAAAAAAAAAAAAAAAAAAAAAAAAAAAAAAAAAAAAAAAAAAAAAAAAAAAAAAAAAAAAAAAAAAAAAAAAAAAAAAAAAAAAAAAAAAAAAAAAAAAAAAAAAAAAAAAAAAAAAAAAAAAAAAAAAAAAAAAAAAAAAAAAAAAAAAAAAAAAAAAAAAAAAAAAAAAAAAAAAAAAAAAAAAAAAAAAAAAAAAAAAAAAAAAAAAAAAAAAAAAAAAAAAAAAAAAAAAAAAAAAAAAAAAAAAAAAAAAAAAAAAAAAAAAAAAAAAAAAAAAAAAAAAAAAAAAAAAAAAAAAAAAAAAAAAAAAAAAAAAAAAAAAAAAAAAAAAAAAAAAAAAAAAAAAAAAAAAAAAAAAAAAAAAAAAAAAAAAAAAAAAAAAAAAAAAAAAAAAAAAAAAAAAAAAAAAAAAAAAAAAAAAAAAAAAAAAAAAAAAAAAAAAAAAAAAAAAAAAAAAAAAAAAAAAAAAAAAAAAAAAAAAAAAAAAAAAAAAAAAAAAAAAAAAAAAAAAAAAAAAAAAAAAAAAAAAAAAAAAAAAAAAAAAAAAAAAAAAAAAAAAAAAAAAAAAAAAAAAAAAAAAAAAAAAAAAAAAAAAAAAAAAAAAAAAAAAAAAAAAAAAAAAAAAAAAAAAAAAAAAAAAAAAAAAAAAAAAAAAAAAAAAAAAAAAAAAAAAAAAAAAAAAAAAAAAAAAAAAAAAAAAAAAAAAAAAAAAAAAAAAAAAAAAAAAAAAAAAAAAAAAAAAAAAAAAAAAAAAAAAAAAAAAAAAAAAAAAAAAAAAAAAAAAAAAAAAAAAAAAAAAAAAAAAAAAAAAAAAAAAAAAAAAAAAAAAAAAAAAAAAAAAAAAAAAAAAAAAAAAAAAAAAAAAAAAAAAAAAAAAAAAAAAAAAAAAAAAAAAAAAAAAAAAAAAAAAAAAAAAAAAAAAAAAAAAAAAAAAAAAAAAAAAAAAAAAAAAAAAAAAAAAAAAAAAAAAAAAAAAAAAAAAAAAAAAAAAAAAAAAAAAAAAAAAAAAAAAAAAAAAAAAAAAAAAAAAAAAAAAAAAAAAAAAAAAAAAAAAAAAAAAAAAAAAAAAAAAAAAAAAAAAAAAAAAAAAAAAAAAAAAAAAAAAAAAAAAAAAAAAAAAAAAAAAAAAAAAAAAAAAAAAAAAAAAAAAAAAAAAAAAAAAAAAAAAAAAAAAAAAAAAAAAAAAAAAAAAAAAAAAAAAAAAAAAAAAAAAAAAAAAAAAAAAAAAAAAAAAAAAAAAAAAAAAAAAAAAAAAAAAAAAAAAAAAAAAAAAAAAAAAAAAAAAAAAAAAAAAAAAAAAAAAAAAAAAAAAAAAAAAAAAAAAAAAAAAAAAAAAAAAAAAAAAAAAAAAAAAAAAAAAAAAAAAAAAAAAAAAAAAAAAAAAAAAAAAAAAAAAAAAAAAAAAAAAAAAAAAAAAAAAAAAAAAAAAAAAAAAAAAAAAAAAAAAAAAAAAAAAAAAAAAAAAAAAAAAAAAAAAAAAAAAAAAAAAAAAAAAAAAAAAAAAAAAAAAAAAAAAAAAAAAAAAAAAAAAAAAAAAAAAAAAAAAAAAAAAAAAAAAAAAAAAAAAAAAAAAAAAAAAAAAAAAAAAAAAAAAAAAAAAAAAAAAAAAAAAAAAAAAAAAAAAAAAAAAAAAAAAAAAAAAAAAAAAAAAAAAAAAAAAAAAAAAAAAAAAAAAAAAAAAAAAAAAAAAAAAAAAAAAAAAAAAAAAAAAAAAAAAAAAAAAAAAAAAAAAAAAAAAAAAAAAAAAAAAAAAAAAAAAAAAAAAAAAAAAAAAAAAAAAAAAAAAAAAAAAAAAAAAAAAAAAAAAAAAAAAAAAAAAAAAAAAAAAAAAAAAAAAAAAAAAAAAAAAAAAAAAAAAAAAAAAAAAAAAAAAAAAAAAAAAAAAAAAAAAAAAAAAAAAAAAAAAAAAAAAAAAAAAAAAAAAAAAAAAAAAAAAAAAAAAAAAAAAAAAAAAAAAAAAAAAAAAAAAAAAAAAAAAAAAAAAAAAAAAAAAAAAAAAAAAAAAAAAAAAAAAAAAAAAAAAAAAAAAAAAAAAAAAAAAAAAAAAAAAAAAAAAAAAAAAAAAAAAAAAAAAAAAAAAAAAAAAAAAAAAAAAAAAAAAAAAAAAAAAAAAAAAAAAAAAAAAAAAAAAAAAAAAAAAAAAAAAAAAAAAAAAAAAAAAAAAAAAAAAAAAAAAAAAAAAAAAAAAAAAAAAAAAAAAAAAAAAAAAAAAAAAAAAAAAAAAAAAAAAAAAAAAAAAAAAAAAAAAAAAAAAAAAAAAAAAAAAAAAAAAAAAAAAAAAAAAAAAAAAAAAAAAAAAAAAAAAAAAAAAAAAAAAAAAAAAAAAAAAAAAAAAAAAAAAAAAAAAAAAAAAAAAAAAAAAAAAAAAAAAAAAAAAAAAAAAAAAAAAAAAAAAAAAAAAAAAAAAAAAAAAAAAAAAAAAAAAAAAAAAAAAAAAAAAAAAAAAAAAAAAAAAAAAAAAAAAAAAAAAAAAAAAAAAAAAAAAAAAAAAAAAAAAAAAAAAAAAAAAAAAAAAAAAAAAAAAAAAAAAAAAAAAAAAAAAAAAAAAAAAAAAAAAAAAAAAAAAAAAAAAAAAAAAAAAAAAAAAAAAAAAAAAAAAAAAAAAAAAAAAAAAAAAAAAAAAAAAAAAAAAAAAAAAAAAAAAAAAAAAAAAAAAAAAAAAAAAAAAAAAAAAAAAAAAAAAAAAAAAAAAAAAAAAAAAAAAAAAAAAAAAAAAAAAAAAAAAAAAAAAAAAAAAAAAAAAAAAAAAAAAAAAAAAAAAAAAAAAAAAAAAAAAAAAAAAAAAAAAAAAAAAAAAAAAAAAAAAAAAAAAAAAAAAAAAAAAAAAAAAAAAAAAAAAAAAAAAAAAAAAAAAAAAAAAAAAAAAAAAAAAAAAAAAAAAAAAAAAAAAAAAAAAAAAAAAAAAAAAAAAAAAAAAAAAAAAAAAAAAAAAAAAAAAAAAAAAAAAAAAAAAAAAAAAAAAAAAAAAAAAAAAAAAAAAAAAAAAAAAAAAAAAAAAAAAAAAAAAAAAAAAAAAAAAAAAAAAAAAAAAAAAAAAAAAAAAAAAAAAAAAAAAAAAAAAAAAAAAAAAAAAAAAAAAAAAAAAAAAAAAAAAAAAAAAAAAAAAAAAAAAAAAAAAAAAAAAAAAAAAAAAAAAAAAAAAAAAAAAAAAAAAAAAAAAAAAAAAAAAAAAAAAAAAAAAAAAAAAAAAAAAAAAAAAAAAAAAAAAAAAAAAAAAAAAAAAAAAAAAAAAAAAAAAAAAAAAAAAAAAAAAAAAAAAAAAAAAAAAAAAAAAAAAAAAAAAAAAAAAAAAAAAAAAAAAAAAAAAAAAAAAAAAAAAAAAAAAAAAAAAAAAAAAAAAAAAAAAAAAAAAAAAAAAAAAAAAAAAAAAAAAAAAAAAAAAAAAAAAAAAAAAAAAAAAAAAAAAAAAAAAAAAAAAAAAAAAAAAAAAAAAAAAAAAAAAAAAAAAAAAAAAAAAAAAAAAAAAAAAAAAAAAAAAAAAAAAAAAAAAAAAAAAAAAAAAAAAAAAAAAAAAAAAAAAAAAAAAAAAAAAAAAAAAAAAAAAAAAAAAAAAAAAAAAAAAAAAAAAAAAAAAAAAAAAAAAAAAAAAAAAAAAAAAAAAAAAAAAAAAAAAAAAAAAAAAAAAAAAAAAAAAAAAAAAAAAAAAAAAAAAAAAAAAAAAAAAAAAAAAAAAAAAAAAAAAAAAAAAAAAAAAAAAAAAAAAAAAAAAAAAAAAAAAAAAAAAAAAAAAAAAAAAAAAAAAAAAAAAAAAAAAAAAAAAAAAAAAAAAAAAAAACAAAAAAAAAAAAAAAAAAAAAAAAAAAAAAAAAAAAAAAAAAAAAAAAAAAAAAAAAAAAAAAAAAAAAAAAAAAAAAAAAAAAAAAAAAAAAAAAAAAAAAAAAAAAAAAAAAAAAAAAAAAAAAAAAAAAAAAAAAAAAAAAAAAAAAAAAAAAAAAAAAAAAAAAAAAAAAAAAAAAAAAAAAAAAAAAAAAAAAAAAAAAAAAAAAAAAAAAAAAAAAAAAAAAAAAAAAAAAAAAAAAAAAAAAAAAAAAAAAAAAAAAAAAAAAAAAAAAAAAAAAAAAAAAAAAAAAAAAAAAAAAAAAAAAAAAAAAAAAAAAAAAAAAAAAAAAAAAAAAAAAAAAAAAAAAAAAAAAAAAAAAAAAAAAAAAAAAAAAAAAAAAAAAAAAAAAAAAAAAAAAAAAAAAAAAAAAAAAAAAAAAAAAAAAAAAAAAAAAAAAAAAAAAAAAAAAAAAAAAAAAAAAAAAAAAAAAAAAAAAAAAAAAAAAAAAAAAAAAAAAAAAAAAAAAAAAAAAAAAAAAAAAAAAAAAAAAAAAAAAAAAAAAAAAAAAAAAAAAAAAAAAAAAAAAAAAAAAAAAAAAAAAAAAAAAAAAAAAAAAAAAAAAAAAAAAAAAAAAAAAAAAAAAAAAAAAAAAAAAAAAAAAAAAAAAAAAAAAAAAAAAAAAAAAAAAAAAAAAAAAAAAAAAAAAAAAAAAAAAAAAAAAAAAAAAAAAAAAAAAAAAAAAAAAAAAAAAAAAAAAAAAAAAAAAAAAAAAAAAAAAAAAAAAAAAAAAAAAAAAAAAAAAAAAAAAAAAAAAAAAAAAAAAAAAAAAAAAAAAAAAAAAAAAAAAAAAAAAAAAAAAAAAAAAAAAAAAAAAAAAAAAAAAAAAAAAAAAAAAAAAAAAAAAAAAAAAAAAAAAAAAAAAAAAAAAAAAAAAAAAAAAAAAAAAAAAAAAAAAAAAAAAAAAAAAAAAAAAAAAAAAAAAAAAAAAAAAAAAAAAAAAAAAAAAAAAAAAAAAAAAAAAAAAAAAAAAAAAAAAAAAAAAAAAAAAAAAAAAAAAAAAAAAAAAAAAAAAAAAAAAAAAAAAAAAAAAAAAAAAAAAAAAAAAAAAAAAAAAAAAAAAAAAAAAAAAAAAAAAAAAAAAAAAAAAAAAAAAAAAAAAAAAAAAAAAAAAAAAAAAAAAAAAAAAAAAAAAAAAAAAAAAAAAAAAAAAAAAAAAAAAAAAAAAAAAAAAAAAAAAAAAAAAAAAAAAAAAAAAAAAAAAAAAAAAAAAAAAAAAAAAAAAAAAAAAAAAAAAAAAAAAAAAAAAAAAAAAAAAAAAAAAAAAAAAAAAAAAAAAAAAAAAAAAAAAAAAAAAAAAAAAAAAAAAAAAAAAAAAAAAAAAAAAAAAAAAAAAAAAAAAAAAAAAAAAAAAAAAAAAAAAAAAAAAAAAAAAAAAAAAAAAAAAAAAAAAAAAAAAAAAAAAAAAAAAAAAAAAAAAAAAAAAAAAAAAAAAAAAAAAAAAAAAAAAAAAAAAAAAAAAAAAAAAAAAAAAAAAAAAAAAAAAAAAAAAAAAAAAAAAAAAAAAAAAAAAAAAAAAAAAAAAAAAAAAAAAAAAAAAAAAAAAAAAAAAAAAAAAAAAAAAAAAAAAAAAAAAAAAAAAAAAAAAAAAAAAAAAAAAAAAAAAAAAAAAAAAAAAAAAAAAAAAAAAAAAAAAAAAAAAAAAAAAAAAAAAAAAAAAAAAAAAAAAAAAAAAAAAAAAAAAAAAAAAAAAAAAAAAAAAAAAAAAAAAAAAAAAAAAAAAAAAAAAAAAAAAAAAAAAAAAAAAAAAAAAAAAAAAAAAAAAAAAAAAAAAAAAAAAAAAAAAAAAAAAAAAAAAAAAAAAAAAAAAAAAAAAAAAAAAAAAAAAAAAAAAAAAAAAAAAAAAAAAAAAAAAAAAAAAAAAAAAAAAAAAAAAAAAAAAAAAAAAAAAAAAAAAAAAAAAAAAAAAAAAAAAAAAAAAAAAAAAAAAAAAAAAAAAAAAAAAAAAAAAAAAAAAAAAAAAAAAAAAAAAAAAAAAAAAAAAAAAAAAAAAAAAAAAAAAAAAAAAAAAAAAAAAAAAAAAAAAAAAAAAAAAAAAAAAAAAAAAAAAAAAAAAAAAAAAAAAAAAAAAAAAAAAAAAAAAAAAAAAAAAAAAAAAAAAAAAAAAAAAAAAAAAAAAAAAAAAAAAAAAAAAAAAAAAAAAAAAAAAAAAAAAAAAAAAAAAAAAAAAAAAAAAAAAAAAAAAAAAAAAAAAAAAAAAAAAAAAAAAAAAAAAAAAAAAAAAAAAAAAAAAAAAAAAAAAAAAAAAAAAAAAAAAAAAAAAAAAAAAAAAAAAAAAAAAAAAAAAAAAAAAAAAAAAAAAAAAAAAAAAAAAAAAAAAAAAAAAAAAAAAAAAAAAAAAAAAAAAAAAAAAAAAAAAAAAAAAAAAAAAAAAAAAAAAAAAAAAAAAAAAAAAAAAAAAAAAAAAAAAAAAAAAAAAAAAAAAAAAAAAAAAAAAAAAAAAAAAAAAAAAAAAAAAAAAAAAAAAAAAAAAAAAAAAAAAAAAAAAAAAAAAAAAAAAAAAAAAAAAAAAAAAAAAAAAAAAAAAAAAAAAAAAAAAAAAAAAAAAAAAAAAAAAAAAAAAAAAAAAAAAAAAAAAAAAAAAAAAAAAAAAAAAAAAAAAAAAAAAAAAAAAAAAAAAAAAAAAAAAAAAAAAAAAAAAAAAAAAAAAAAAAAAAAAAAAAAAAAAAAAAAAAAAAAAAAAAAAAAAAAAAAAAAAAAAAAAAAAAAAAAAAAAAAAAAAAAAAAAAAAAAAAAAAAAAAAAAAAAAAAAAAAAAAAAAAAAAAAAAAAAAAAAAAAAAAAAAAAAAAAAAAAAAAAAAAAAAAAAAAAAAAAAAAAAAAAAAAAAAAAAAAAAAAAAAAAAAAAAAAAAAAAAAAAAAAAAAAAAAAAAAAAAAAAAAAAAAAAAAAAAAAAAAAAAAAAAAAAAAAAAAAAAAAAAAAAAAAAAAAAAAAAAAAAAAAAAAAAAAAAAAAAAAAAAAAAAAAAAAAAAAAAAAAAAAAAAAAAAAAAAAAAAAAAAAAAAAAAAAAAAAAAAAAAAAAAAAAAAAAAAAAAAAAAAAAAAAAAAAAAAAAAAAAAAAAAAAAAAAAAAAAAAAAAAAAAAAAAAAAAAAAAAAAAAAAAAAAAAAAAAAAAAAAAAAAAAAAAAAAAAAAAAAAAAAAAAAAAAAAAAAAAAAAAAAAAAAAAAAAAAAAAAAAAAAAAAAAAAAAAAAAAAAAAAAAAAAAAAAAAAAAAAAAAAAAAAAAAAAAAAAAAAAAAAAAAAAAAAAAAAAAAAAAAAAAAAAAAAAAAAAAAAAAAAAAAAAAAAAAAAAAAAAAAAAAAAAAAAAAAAAAAAAAAAAAAAAAAAAAAAAAAAAAAAAAAAAAAAAAAAAAAAAAAAAAAAAAAAAAAAAAAAAAAAAAAAAAAAAAAAAAAAAAAAAAAAAAAAAAAAAACAAAAAAAAAAAAAAAAAAAAAAACAAAAAAAAAAAAAAAAAAAAAAAAAAAAAAAAAAAAAAAAAACAAAAAAAAAAAAAAAAAAAAAAAAAAAAAAAAAAAAAAAAAAAAAAAAAAAAAAAAAAAAAAAAAAAAAAAAAAAAAAAAAAAAAAAAAAAAAAAAAAAAAAAAAAAAAAAAAAAAAAAAAAAAAAAAAAAAAAAAAAAAAAAAAAAAAAAAAAAAAAAAAAAAAAAAAAAAAAAAAAAAAAAAAAAAAAAAAAAAAAAAAAAAAAAAAAAAAAAAAAAAAAAAAAAAAAAAAAAAAAAAAAAAAAAAAAAAAAAAAAAAAAAAAAAAAAAAAAAAAAAAAAAAAAAAAAAAAAAAAAAAAAAAAAAAAAAAAAAAAAAAAAAAAAAAAAAAAAAAAAACAAAAAAAAAAAAAAAAAAAAAAAAAAAAAAAAAAAAAAAAAAAAAAAAAAAAAAAAAAAAAAAAAAAAAAAAAAAAAAAAAAAAAAAAAAAAAAAAAAAAAAAAAAAAAAAAAAAAAAAAAAAAAAAAAAAAAAAAAAAAAAAAAAAAAAAAAAAAAAAAAAAAAAAAAAAAAAAAAAAAAAAAAAAAAAAAAAAAAAAAAACAAAAAAAAAAAAAAAAAAAAAAAAAAAAAAAAAAAAAAAAAAAAAAAAAAAAAAAAAAAAAAAAAAAAAAAAAAAAAAAAAAAAAAAAAAAAAAAAAAAAAAAAAAAAAAAAAAAAAAAAAAAAAAAAAAAAAAAAAAAAAAAAAAAAAAAAAAAAAAAAAAAAAAAAAAAAAAAAAAAAAAAAAAAAAAAAAAAAAAAAAAAAAAAAAAAAAAAAAAAAAAAAAAAAAAAAAAAAAAAAAAAAAAAAAAAAAAAAAAAAAAAAAAAAAAAAAAAAAAAAAAAAAAAAAAAAAAAAAAAAAAAAAAAAAAAAAAAAAAAAAAAAAAAAAAACAAAAAAAAAAAAAAAAAAAAAAAAAAAAAAAAAAAAAAAAAAAAAAAAAAAAAAAAAAAAAAAAAAAAAAAAAAAAAAAAAAAAAAAAAAAAAAAAAAAAAAAAAAAAAAAAAAAAAAAAAAAAAAAAAAAAAAACAAAAAAAAAAAAAAAAAAAAAAAAAAAAAAAAAAAAAAAAAAAAAAAAAACAAAAAAAAAAAAAAAAAAAAAAAAAAAAAAAAAAAAAAAAAAAAAAAAAAAAAAAAAAACAAAAAAAAAAAAAAAAAAAAAAAAAAAAAAAAAAAAAAAAAAAAAAAAAAAAAAAAAAAAAAAAAAAAACAAAAAAAAAAAAAAAAAAAAAAAAAAAAAAAAAAAAAAAAAAAAAAAAAAAAAAAACAAAAAAAAAAAAAAAAAAAAAAAACAAAAAAAAAAAAAAAAAAAAAAAAAAAAAAAAAAAAAAAACAAAAAAAAAAAAAAAAAAAAAAAAAAAAAAAAAAAAAAAAAAAAAAAAAAAAAAAAAAAAAAAAAAAAAAAAAAAAAAAAAAAAAAAAAAAAAAAAAAAAAAAAAAAAAAAAAAAAAAAAAAAAAAAAAAAAAAAAAAAAAAAAAAAAAAAAAAAAAAAAAAAAAAAAAAAAAAAAAAAAAAAAAAAAAAAAAAAAAAAAAAAAAAAAAAAACAAAAAAAAAAAAAAAAAAAAAAAAAAAAAAAAAAAAAAAAAAAAAAACAAAAAAAAAAAAAAAAAAAAAAAAAAAAAAAAAAAAAAAAAAAAAAAAAAAAAAAAAAAAAAAACAAAAAAAAAAACAAAAAAAAAAAAAAAAAAAAAAAAAAAAAAAAACAAACAAAAAAAAAAAAAAAAAAAAAAAAAAAAAAAAAAAAAAAAAAAAAAAAAAAAAAAAAAAAAAAAAAAAAAAAAAAAAAAAAAAAAAAAAACAAAAAAAAAAAAAAAAAAAAAAAAAAAAAAAAAAAAAAAAAAAAAAAAAAAAAAAAAAAAAAAAAAAAAAAAAAAAAAAAACAAAAAAAAAAAAAAAAAAAAAAAAAAAAAAAAAAAAAAAAAAAAAAAAAAAAAAAAAAAAAAAAAAAAAAAAAAAAAAAAAAAAAAAAAAAAAAAAAAAAAAAAAAAAAAAAAAAAAAAAAAAAAAAAAAAAAAAAAAAAAAAAAAAAAAAAAAAAAAAAAAAAAAAAAAAAAAAAAAAAAAAAAACAAAAAAAAAAAAAAAAAAAAAAAAAAAAAAAAAAAAAAAAAAAAAAAAAAAAAAAAAAAAAAAAAAAAAAAAAAAAAAAAAAAAAAAAAAAAAAAAAAAAAAAAAAAAAAAAAAAAAAAAAAAAAAAAAAAAAAAAAAAAAAAAAAAAAAAAAAAACAAAAAAAAAAAAAAAAAAAAAAAAAAAAAAAAAAAAAAAAAAAAAAAAAAAAAAAAAAAAAAAAAAAAAAAAAAAAAAAACAAAAAAAAAAAAAAAAAAAAAAAAAAAAAAAAAAAAAAAAAAAAAAAAAAAAAAAA
>JAKRYI020000186.1:0-100527 GCA_022379115.2 Bauhinia variegata | reverse complement strand
CCAAAGCCAAATGTCAAGCCTTATTGATGTAATATGACACATTAAACCCTTTGATGAAGTTTGGAACTAAGAAGAAGATTTGGTCCTAAATCATGAAACTTGACCAAGTTCGTCCATTTTGGTCTTTCTTCGTTACAACTAGCTTCAAAGTTGAACAAAGCCAAATGTCAAGCCTTTATTGATGTAATATGACACATTAAACCCTTTGATGAAGTTTGGAACCAAAGAAGGAGATTTGGTCCAAGAATCATCTAACTTGACCAAGTTGTCCATTTTGGTCTTTCTTCGTTACAACTAGCTTCAAAGTTGACCAAAGCCAAATGTCAAGCCTTTATTGATGTAATATGACACATTAAATCCTTTGATGAAGTTTGGAACCAAAGAAGAGAGATTTGGTCCAAGAATCATGAAACTTGACCAAGTTCGTCCATTTTGGTCTTTCTCGTTACAACTAGCTTCAAAGTTGACCAAAGCCAAATGTCAAGCCTTTATTGATGTAATATGACACATTAAACCCTTTGATGAAGTTTGGAACTAAGGAAGAGAGATTTGGTCCTAGAATCATGAAACTTGACCAAGTTCGTCCATTTTGGTCTTTCTTCGTTACAACTAGCTTCAAAGTTGACCAAAGCCAAATGTCAAGCCTTTATTGATGTAATATGACACATTAAACCCTTTGATGAAGTTTGGAACTAAGGAAGAGAGATTTGGTCCTAAAATCATGAAACTTGACCAAGTTCGTCCATTTTGCTTTCTTCGTTACAACTAGCTTCAAAGTTGACCAAAGCCAAATGTCAAGCCTTTATTGATGTAATATGACACATTAAACCCTTGATGAAGTTTGGAACAAAGGAAGAGAGATTTGGTCCTAGAATCATGAAACTTGACCAAGTTCGTCCATTTGGTCTTTCTTCGTTACAACTAGCTTCAAAGTTGACCAAAGCCAAATGTCAAGCCTTTATTGATGTAATATGACACATTAAACCCTTTGATGAAGTTTGGAACCAAAGAAGAGAGATTGGTCCAAGAATCATGAACTTGACCAAGTTCGTCCATTTTGGTCTTTCTCGTTACAACTAGCTTCAAAGTTGACCAAAGCCAAATGTCAAGCCTTTATTGATGTAATATGACACATTAAACCCTTTGATGAAGTTTGGAACCAAAGAAGAGAGATTGGTCCAAGAATCATGAAACTTGACCAAGTTCGTCCATTTTGGTCTTTCTTCGTTACAACTAGCTTCAAAGTTGACCAAAGCCAAATGTCAAGCCTTTATTGATGTAATATGACACATTAAACCCTTTGATGAAGTTTGGAACTAAGGAAGAGAGATTTGGTCCTAGAATCATGAAACTTGACCAAGTTCGTCCATTTTGGTCTTTCTTCGTTACACTAGCTTCAAAGTTGACCAAAGCCAATGTCAAGCCTTTATTGATGTAATATGACACATTAAACCCTTTGATGAAGTTTGGAACTAAAGAAGAGAGATTTGGTCCAGAATCATGAAACTTGACCAAGTTCGTCCATTTTGGTCTTTCTTCGTTACAACTAGCTTCAAAGTTGACCAAAGCCAAATGTCAAGCCTTTATTGATGTAATATGACACATTAAACCCTTTGATGAAGTTTGGAACCAAAGAAGAGAGATTTGGTCCAAGAATCATGAAACTTGACCAAGTTCGTCCATTTTGGTCTTTCTTCGTTACAACTAGCTTCAAAGTTGACCAAAGCCAAATGTCAAGCCTTTATTGATGTAATATGACACATTAAACCCTTTGATGAAGTTTGGAACCAAAGAAGAGAGATTTGGTCCAAGAATCATGAAACTTGACCAAGTTCGTCCATTTTGGTCTTTCTTCGTTACAACTAGCTTCAAAGTTGACCAAAGCCAAATGTCAAGCCTTTATTGATGTAATATGACACATTAAACCTTTGATGAAGTTTGGAACTAAGGAAGAGAGATTTGGTCCTAGAATCATGAAACTTGACCAAGTTCGTCCATTTTGGTCTTTCTTCGTTACAACTAGCTTCAAAGTTGACCAAAGCCAAATGTCAAGCCTTTATTGATGTAATATGACACATTAAACCCTTTGATGAAGTTTGGAACTAAGGAAGAGAGATTTGGTCCTAGAATCATGAAACTTGACCAAGTTCGTCCATTTTGGTCTTTCTTCGTTACAACTAGCTTCAAAGTTGACCAAAGCCAAATGTCAAGCCTTTATTGATGTAATATGACACATTAAACCCTTTGATGAAGTTTGGAACCAAAGAAGAGAGATTTGGTCCAAGAATCATGAAACTTGACCAAGTTCGTCCATTTTGGTCTTTCTTCGTTACAACTAGCTTCAAAGTTGACCAAAGCCAAATGTCAAGCCTTTATTGATGTAATATGACACATTAAACCCTTTGATGAAGTTTGGAACCAAAGAAGAGAGATTTGGTCCAAGAATCATGAAACTTGACCAAGTTCGTCCATTTTGGTCTTTCTTCGTTACAACTAGCTTCAAAGTTGACCAAAGCCAAATGTCAAGCCTTTATTGATGTAATATGACACATTAAACCCTTTGATGAAGTTTGGAACAAAGGAAGAGAGATTTGGTCCAAGAATCATGAAACTTGACCAAGTTCGTCCATTTTGGTCTTTCTTCGTTACAACTAGCTTCAAAGTTGACCAAAGCCAAATGTCAAGCCTTTATTGATGTAATATGACACATTAAACCCTTTGATGAAGTTTGGAACTAAGGAAGAGAGATTTGGTCCTAGAATCATGAAACTTGACCAAGTTCGTCCATTTTGGTCTTTCTTCGTTACAACTAGCTTCAAAGTTGACCAAAGCCAAATGTCAAGCCTTTATTGATGTAATATGACACATTAAACCCTTTGATGAAGTTTGGAACAAAGAAGAGAGATTTGGTCCAGAATCATGAAACTTGACCAAGTTCGTCCATTTTGGTCTTTCTTCGTTACAACTAGCTTCAAAGTTGACCAAAGCCAAATGTCAAGCCTTTATTGATG
Organism: Bauhinia variegata; assembly: GCA_022379115.2. NCBI lineage: Eukaryota > Viridiplantae > Streptophyta > Magnoliopsida > Fabales > Fabaceae > Bauhinia > Bauhinia variegata. The sequence goes on along the minus strand of JAKRYI020000186.1, from coordinate 97,516 downwards.
TAATATGACACATTAAACCCTTTGATGAAGTTTGGAACCAAAGAAGAGAGATTTGGTCCAAGAATCATGAAACTTGACCAAGTTCGTCCATTTTGGTCTTTCTTCGTTACAACTAGCTTCAAAGTTGACCAAAGCCAAATGTCAAGCCTTTATTGATGTAATATGACACATTAAACCCTTTGATGAAGTTTGGAACAAAGGAAGAGAGATTTGGTCCAAGAATCATGAAACTTGACCAAGTTCGTCCATTTTGGTCTTTCTTCGTTACAACTAGCTTCAAAGTTGACCAAAGCCAAATGTCAAGCCTTTATTGATGTAATATGACACATTAAACCCTTTGATGAAGTTTGGAACTAAGGAAGAGAGATTTGGTCCTAGAATCATGAAACTTGACCAAGTTCGTCCATTTTGGTCTTTCTTCGTTACAACTAGCTTCAAAGTTGACCAAAGCCAAATGTCAAGCCTTTATTGATGTAATATGACACATTAAACCCTTTGATGAAGTTTGGAACAAAGGAAGAGAGATTTGGTCCAAGAATCATGAAACTTGACCAAGTTCGTCCATTTTGGTCTTTCTTCGTTACAACTAGCTTCAAAGTTGACCAAAGCCAAATGTCAAGCCTTTATTGATGTAATATGACACATTAAACCCTTTGATGAAGTTTGGAACCAAAGAAGAGAGATTTGGTCCAAGAATCATGAAACTTGACCAAGTTCGTCCATTTTGGTCTTTCTTCGTTACAACTAGCTTCAAAGTTGACCAAAGCCAAATGTCAAGCCTTTATTGATGTAATATGACACATTAAACCCTTTGATGAAGTTTGGAACCAAGGAAGAGAGATTTGGTCCAAGAATCATGAAACTTGACCAAGTTCGTCCATTTTGGTCTTTCTTCGTTACAACTAGCTTCAAAGTTGACCAAAGCCAAATGTCAAGCCTTTATTGATGTAATATGACACATTAAACCCTTTGATGAAGTTTGGAACTAAGGAAGAGAGATTTGGTCCTAGAATCATGAAACTTGACCAAGTTCGTCCATTTTGGTCTTTCTTCGTTACAACTAGCTTCAAAGTTGACCAAAGCCAAATGTCAAGCCTTTATTGATGTAATATGACACATTAAACCCTTTGATGAAGTTTGGAACAAAGGAAGAGAGATTTGGTCCTAGAATCATGAAACTTGACCAAGTTCGTCCATTTTGGTCTTTCTTCGTTACAACTAGCTTCAAAGTTGACCAAAGCCAAATGTCAAGCCTTTATTGATGTAATATGACACATTAAACCCTTTGATGAAGTTTGGAACTAAGGAAGAGAGATTTGGTCCTAGAATCATGAAACTTGACCAAGTTCGTCCATTTTGGTCTTTCTTCGTTACAACTAGCTTCAAAGTTGACCAAAGCCAAATGTCAAGCCTTTATTGATGTAATATGACACATTAAACCCTTTGATGAAGTTTGGAACAAAGGAAGAGAGATTTGGTCCTAGAATCATGAAACTTGACCAAGTTCGTCCATTTTGGTCTTTCTTCGTTACAACTAGCTTCAAAGTTGACCAAAGCCAAATGTCAAGCCTTTATTGATGTAATATGACACATTAAACCCTTTGATGAAGTTTGGAACCAAAGAAGAGAGATTTGGTCCAAGAATCATGAAACTTGACCAAGTTCGTCCATTTTGGTCTTTCTTCGTTACAACTAGCTTCAAAGTTGACCAAAGCCAAATGTCAAGCCTTTATTGATGTAATATGACACATTAAACCCTTTGATGAAGTTTGGAACTAAGGAAGAGAGATTTGGTCCTAGAATCATGAAACTTGACCAAGTTCGTCCATTTTGGTCTTTCTTCGTTACAACTAGCTTCAAAGTTGACCAAAGCCAAATGTCAAGCCTTTATTGATGTAATATGACACATTAAACCCTTTGATGAAGTTTGGAACTAAGGAAGAGAGATTTGGTCCTAGAATCATGAAACTTGACCAAGTTCGTCCATTTTGGTCTTTCTTCGTTACAACTAGCTTCAAAGTTGACCAAAGCCAAATGTCAAGCCTTTATTGATGTAATATGACACATTAAACCCTTTGATGAAGTTTGGAACAAGGAAGAGAGATTTGGTCCTAGAATCATGAAACTTGACCAAGTTCGTCCATTTTGGTCTTTCTTCGTTACAACTAGCTTCAAAGTTGACCAAAGCCAAATGTCAAGCCTTTATTGATGTAATATGACACATTAAACCCTTTGATGAAGTTTGGAACTAAAGAAGAGAGATTTGGTCCAAGAATCATGAAACTTGACCAAGTTCGTCCATTTTGGTCTTTCTTCGTTACAACTAGCTTCAAAGTTGACCAAAGCCAAATGTCAAGCCTTTATTGATGTAATATGACACATTAAACCCTTTGATGAAGTTTGGAACCAAAGAAGAGAGATTTGGTCCAAGAATCATGAAACTTGACCAAGTTCGTCCATTTTGGTCTTTCTTCGTTACAACTAGCTTCAAAGTTGACCAAAGCCAAATGTCAAGCCTTTATTGATGTAATATGACACATTAAACCCTTTGATGAAGTTTGGAACTAAGGAAGAGAGATTTGGTCCAAGAATCATGAAACTTGACCAAGTTCGTCCATTTTGGTCTTTCTTCGTTACAACTAGCTTCAAAGTTGACCAAAGCCAAATGTCAAGCCTTTATTGATGTAATATGACACATTAAACCCTTTGATGAAGTTTGGAACTAAGGAAGAGAGATTTGGTCCAAGAATCATGAAACTTGACCAAGTTCGTCCATTTTGGTCTTTCTTCGTTACAACTAGCTTCAAAGTTGACCAAAGCCAAATGTCAAGCCTTTATTGATGTAATATGACACATTAAACCCTTTGATGAAGTTTGGAACCAAAGAAGAGAGATTTGGTCCAAGAATCATGAAACTTGACCAAGTTCGTCCATTTTGGTCTTTCTTCGTTACAACTAGCTTCAAAGTTGACCAAAGCCAAATGTCAAGCCTTTATTGATGTAATATGACACATTAAACCCTTTGATGAAGTTTGGAACTAAGGAAGAGAGATTTGGTCCTAGAATCATGAAACTTGACCAAGTTCGTCCATTTTGGTCTTTCTTCGTTACAACTAGCTTCAAAGTTGACCAAAGCCAAATGTCAAGCCTTTATTGATGTAATATGACACATTAAACCCTTTGATGAAGTTTGGAACTAAGGAAGAGAGATTTGGTCCTAGAATCATGAAACTTGACCAAGTTCGTCCATTTTGGTCTTTCTTCGTTACAACTAGCTTCAAAGTTGACCAAAGCCAAATGTCAAGCCTTTATTGATGTAATATGACACATTAAACCCTTTGATGAAGTTTGGAACTAAGGAAGAGAGATTTGGTCCTAGAATCATGAAACTTGACCAAGTTCGTCCATTTTGGTCTTTCTTCGTTACAACTAGCTTCAAAGTTGACCAAAGCCAAATGTCAAGCCTTTATTGATGTAATATGACACATTAAACCCTTTGATGAAGTTTGGAACTAAGGAAGAGAGATTTGGTCCTAGAATCATGAAACTTGACCAAGTTCGTCCATTTTGGTCTTTCTTCGTTACAACTAGCTTCAAAGTTGACCAAAGCCAAATGTCAAGCCTTTATTGATGTAATATGACACATTAAACCCTTTGATGAAGTTTGGAACTAAGGAAGAGAGATTTGGTCCAAGAATCATGAAACTTGACCAAGTTCGTCCATTTTGGTCTTTCTTCGTTACAACTAGCTTCAAAGTTGACCAAAGCCAAATGTCAAGCCTTTATTGATGTAATATGACACATTAAACCCTTTGATGAAGTTTGGAACTAAAGAAGAGAGATTTGGTCCAAGAATCATGAAACTTGACCAAGTTCGTCCATTTTGGTCTTTCTTCGTTACAACTAGCTTCAAAGTTGACCAAAGCCAAATGTCAAGCCTTTATTGATGTAATATGACACATTAAACCCTTTGATGAAGTTTGGAACTAAGGAAGAGAGATTTGGTCCTAGAATCATGAAACTTGACCAAGTTCGTCCATTTTGGTCTTTCTTCGTTACAACTAGCTTCAAAGTTGACCAAAGCCAAATGTCAAGCCTTTATTGATGTAATATGACACATTAAACCCTTTGATGAAGTTTGGAACTAAGGAAGAGAGATTTGGTCCTAGAATCATGAAACTTGACCAAGTTCGTCCATTTTGGTCTTTCTTCGTTACAACTAGCTTCAAAGTTGACCAAAGCCAAATGTCAAGCCTTTATTGATGTAATATGACACATTAAACCCTTTGATGAAGTTTGGAACTAAGGAAGAGAGATTTGGTCCTAGAATCATGAAACTTGACCAAGTTCGTCCATTTTGGTCTTTCTTCGTTACAACTAGCTTCAAAGTTGACCAAAGCCAAATGTCAAGCCTTTATTGATGTAATATGACACATTAAACCCTTTGATGAAGTTTGGAACTAAGGAAGAGAGATTTGGTCCTAGAATCATGAAACTTGACCAAGTTCGTCCATTTTGGTCTTTCTTCGTTACAACTAGCTTCAAAGTTGACCAAAGCCAAATGTCAAGCCTTTATTGATGTAATATGACACATTAAACCCTTTGATGAAGTTTGGAACTAAGGAAGAGAGATTTGGTCCTAGAATCATGAAACTTGACCAAGTTCGTCCATTTTGGTCTTTCTTCGTTACAACTAGCTTCAAAGTTGACCAAAGCCAAATGTCAAGCCTTTATTGATGTAATATGACACATTAAACCCTTTGATGAAGTTTGGAACTAAGGAAGAGAGATTTGGTCCAAGAATCATGAAACTTGACCAAGTTCGTCCATTTTGGTCTTTCTTCGTTACAACTAGCTTCAAAGTTGACCAAAGCCAAATGTCAAGCCTTTATTGATGTAATATGACACATTAAACCCTTTGATGAAGTTTGGAACTAAGGAAGAGAGATTTGGTCCAAGAATCATCCTACTTAACCAAGTTCGTCCATTTTGGTCTTTCTTCGTTTCAACTAGCTTCAAAGTTGACCAAAGCCAAATGTCAAGCCTTTATTGATGTAATATGACACATTAAACCCTTTGATGAAGTTTGGAACCAAAGAAGAGAGATTTGGTCCAAGAATCATGAAACTTGACCAAGTTCGTCCATTTTGGTCTTTCTTCGTTACAACTAGCTTCAAAGTTGACCAAAGCCAAATGTCAAGCCTTTATTGATGTAATATGACACATTAAACCCTTTGATGAAGTTTGGAACCAAAGAAGAGAGATTTGGTCCAAGAATCATGAAACTTGACCAAGTTCGTCCATTTTGGTCTTTCTTCGTTACAACTAGCTTCAAAGTTGACCAAAGCCAAATGTCAAGCCTTTATTGATGTAATATGACACATTAAACCCTTTGATGAAGTTTGGAACTAAGGAAGAGAGATTTGGTCCAAGAATCATGAAACTTGACCAAGTTCGTCCATTTGGTCTTTCTTCGTTACAACTAGCTTCAAAGTTGACCAAAGCCAAATGTCAAGCCTTTATTGATGTAATATGACACATTAAACCCTTTGATGAAGTTTGGAACCAAAGAAGAGAGATTTGGTCCAAGAATCATGAAACTTGACCAAGTTCGTCCATTTTGGTCTTTCTTCGTTACAACTAGCTTCAAAGTTGACCAAAGCCAAATGTCAAGCCTTTATTGATGTAATATGACACATTAAACCCTTTGATGAAGTTTGGAACTAAGGAAGAGAGATTTGGTCCAAGAATCATGAAACTTAACCAAGTTCGTCCATTTTGGTCTTTCTTCGTTACAACTAGCTTCAAAGTTGACCAAAGCCAAATGTCAAGCCTTTATTGATGTAATATGACACATTAAACCCTTTGATGAAGTTTGGAACCAAAGAAGAGAGATTTGGTCCAAGAATCATGAAACTTGACCAAGTTCGTCCATTTTGGTCTTTCTTCGTTACAACTAGCTTCAAAGTTGACCAAAGCCAAATGTCAAGCCTTTATTGATGTAATATGACACATTAAACCCTTTGATGAAGTTTGGAACTAAGGAAGAGAGATTTGGTCCTAGAATCATGAAACTTGACCAAGTTCGTCCATTTTGGTCTTTCTTCGTTACAACTAGCTTCAAAGTTGACCAAAGCCAAATGTCAAGCCTTTATTGATGTAATATGACACATTAAACCCTTTGATGAAGTTTGGAACTAAGGAAGAGAGATTTGGTCCTAGAATCATGAAACTTGACCAAGTTCGTCCATTTTGGTCTTTCTTCGTTACAACTAGCTTCAAAGTTGACCAAAGCCAAATGTCAAGCCTTTATTGATGTAATATGACACATTAAACCCTTTGATGAAGTTTGGAACCAAAGAAGAGAGATTTGGTCCAAGAATCATGAAACTTGACCAAGTTCGTCCATTTTGGTCTTTCTTCGTTACAACTAGCTTCAAAGTTGACCAAAGCCAAATGTCAAGCCTTTATTGATGTAATATGACACATTAAACCCTTTGATGAAGTTTGGAACTAAGGAAGAGAGATTTGGTCCTAGAATCATGAAACTTGACCAAGTTCGTCCATTTTGGTCTTTCTTCGTTACAACTAGCTTCAAAGTTGACCAAAGCCAAATGTCAAGCCTTTATTGATGTAATATGACACATTAAACCCTTTGATGAAGTTTGGAACTAAGGAAGAGAGATTTGGTCCAAGAATCATGAAACTTGACCAAGTTCGTCCATTTTGGTCTTTCTTCGTTACAACTAGCTTCAAAGTTGACCAAAGCCAAATGTCAAGCCTTTATTGATGTAATATGACACATTAAACCCTTTGATGAAGTTTGGAACAAAGGAAGAGAGATTTGGTCCAAGAATCATGAAACTTGACCAAGTTCGTCCATTTTGGTCTTTCTTCGTTACAACTAGCTTCAAAGTTGACCAAAGCCAAATGTCAAGCCTTTATTGATGTAATATGACACATTAAACCCTTTGATGAAGTTTGGAACTAAGGAAGAGAGATTTGGTCCAAGAATCATGAAACTTGACCAAGTTCGTCCATTTTGGTCTTTCTTCGTTACAACTAGCTTCAAAGTTGACCAAAGCCAAATGTCAAGCCTTTATTGATGTAATATGACACATTAAACCCTTTGATGAAGTTTGGAACCAAAGAAGAGAGATTTGGTCCAAGAATCATGAAACTTGACCAAGTTCGTCCATTTTGGTCTTTCTTCGTTACAACTAGCTTCAAAGTTGACCAAAGCCAAATGTCAAGCCTTTATTGATGTAATATGACACATTAAACCCTTTGATGAAGTTTGGAACTAAGGAAGAGAGATTTGGTCCAAGAATCATGAAACTTGACCAAGTTCGTCCATTTTGGTCTTTCTTCGTTACAACTAGCTTCAAAGTTGACCAAAGCCAAATGTCAAGCCTTTATTGATGTAATATGACACATTAAACCCTTTGATGAAGTTTGGAACTAAGGAAGAGAGATTTGGTCCTAGAATCATGAAACTTGACCAAGTTCGTCCATTTTGGTCTTTCTTCGTTACAACTAGCTTCAAAGTTGACCAAAGCCAAATGTCAAGCCTTTATTGATGTAATATGACACATTAAACCCTTTGATGAAGTTTGGAACAAAGGAAGAGAGATTTGGTCCTAGAATCATGAAACTTGACCAAGTTCGTCCATTTTGGTCTTTCTTCGTTACAACTAGCTTCAAAGTTGACCAAAGCCAAATGTCAAGCCTTTATTGATGTAATATGACACATTAAACCCTTTGATGAAGTTTGGAACTAAGGAAGAGAGATTTGGTCCTAGAATCATGAAACTTGACCAAGTTCGTCCATTTTGGTCTTTCTTCGTTACAACTAGCTTCAAAGTTGACCAAAGCCAAATGTCAAGCCTTTATTGATGTAATATGACACATTAAACCTTTGATGAAGTTTGGAACCAAAGAAGAGAGATTTGGTCCAAGAATCATGAAACTTGACCAAGTTCGTCCATTTTGGTCTTTCTTCGTTACAACTAGCTTCAAAGTTGACCAAAGCCAAATGTCAAGCCTTTATTGATGTAATATGACACATTAAACCCTTTGATGAAGTTTGGAACTAAGGAAGAGAGATTTGGTCCAAGAATCATGAAACTTGACCAAGTTCGTCCATTTGGTCTTTCTTCGTTACAACTAGCTTCAAAGTTGACCAAAGCCAAATGTCAAGCCTTTATTGATGTAATATGACACATTAAACCCTTTGATGAAGTTTGGAACCAAAGAAGAGAGATTTGGTCCAAGAATCATGAAACTTGACCAAGTTCGTCCATTTTGGTCTTTCTTCGTTACAACTAGCTTCAAAGTTGACCAAAGCCAAATGTCAAGCCTTTATTGATGTAATATGACACATTAAACCCTTTGATGAAGTTTGGAACTAAGGAAGAGAGATTTGGTCCTAGAATCATGAAACTTGACCAAGTTCGTCCATTTTGGTCTTTCTTCGTTACAACTAGCTTCAAAGTTGACCAAAGCCAAATGTCAAGCCTTTATTGATGTAATATGACACATTAAACCCTTTGATGAAGTTTGGAACTAAGGAAGAGAGATTTGGTCCTAGAATCATGAAACTTGACCAAGTTCGTCCATTTTGGTCTTTCTTCGTTACAACTAGCTTCAAAGTTGACCAAAGCCAAATGTCAAGCCTTTATTGATGTAATATGACACATTAAACCCTTTGATGAAGTTTGGAACTAAGGAAGAGAGATTTGGTCCAAGAATCATGAAACTTAACCAAGTTCGTCCATTTGGTCTTTCTTCGTTACAACTAGCTTCAAAGTTGACCAAAGCCAAATGTCAAGCCTTTATTGATGTAATATGACACATTAAACCCTTTGATGAAGTTTGGAACTAAGGAAGAGAGATTTGGTCCAAGAATCATCCTACTTAACCAAGTTCGTCCATTTGGTCTTTCTTTGTTTCCACTAGCTTCAAAGTTGACCAAAGCCAAATGTCAAGCCTTCGTTGATGTAATATGACACATTAAACCCTTTGATGAAGTTTGGAACCAAAGAAGTGAGATTTGGTCCAAGAATCATGAAACTTGACCAAGTTCGTCCATTTTGGTCTTTCTTCGTTACAACTAGCTTCAAAGTTGACCAAAGCCAAATGTCAAGCCTTTATTGATGTAATATGACACATTAAACCCTTTGATGAAGTTTGGAACCAAAGAAGAGAGATTTGGTCCAAGAATCATGAAACTTGACCAAGTTCGTCCATTTTGGTCTTTCTTCGTTACAACTAGCTTCAAAGTTGACCAAAGCCAAATGTCAAGCCTTTATTGATGTAATATGACACATTAAACCCTTTGATGAAGTTTGGAACTAAGGAAGAGAGATTTGGTCCTAGAATCATGAAACTTGACCAAGTTCGTCCATTTTGGTCTTTCTTCGTTACAACTAGCTTCAAAGTTGACCAAAGCCAAATGTCAAGCCTTTATTGATGTAATATGACACATTAAACCCTTTGATGAAGTTTGGAACTAAGGAAGAGAGATTTGGTCCTAGAATCATGAAACTTGACCAAGTTCGTCCATTTTGGTCTTTCTTCGTTACAACTAGCTTCAAAGTTGACCAAAGCCAAATGTCAAGCCTTTATTGATGTAATATGACACATTAAACCCTTTGATGAAGTTTGGAACTAAGGAAGAGAGATTTGGTCCAAGAATCATGAAACTTAACCAAGTTCGTCCATTTGGTCTTTCTTCGTTACAACTAGCTTCAAAGTTGACCAAAGCCAAATGTCAAGCCTTTATTGATGTAATATGACACATTAAACCCTTTGATGAAGTTTGGAACTAAGGAAGAGAGATTTGGTCCAAGAATCATGAAACTTGACCAAGTTCGTCCATTTTGGTCTTTCTTCGTTACAACTAGCTTCAAAGTTGACCAAAGCCAAATGTCAAGCCTTTATTGATGTAATATGACACATTAAACCCTTTGATGAAGTTTGGAACCAAAGAAGAGAGATTTGGTCCAAGAATCATGAAACTTGACCAAGTTCGTCCATTTTGGTCTTTCTTCGTTACAACTAGCTTCAAAGTTGACCAAAGCCAAATGTCAAGCCTTTATTGATGTAATATGACACATTAAACCCTTTGATGAAGTTTGGAACTAAGGAAGAGAGATTTGGTCCAAGAATCATGAAACTTGACCAAGTTCGTCCATTTTGGTCTTTCTTCGTTACAACTAGCTTCAAAGTTGACCAAAGCCAAATGTCAAGCCTTTATTGATGTAATATGACACATTAAACCCTTTGATGAAGTTTGGAACTAAGGAAGAGAGATTTGGTCCAAGAATCATGAAACTTGACCAAGTTCGTCCATTTGGTCTTTCTTCGTTACAACTAGCTTCAAAGTTGACCAAAGCCAAATGTCAAGCCTTTATTGATGTAATATGACACATTAAACCCTTTGATGAAGTTTGGAACCAAAGAAGAGAGATTTGGTCCAAGAATCATGAAACTTGACCAAGTTCGTCCATTTTGGTCTTTCTTCGTTACAACTAGCTTCAAAGTTGACCAAAGCCAAATGTCAAGCCTTTATTGATGTAATATGACACATTAAACCCTTTGATGAAGTTTGGAACCAAAGAAGAGAGATTTGGTCCAAGAATCATGAAACTTGACCAAGTTCGTCCATTTTGGTCTTTCTTCGTTACAACTAGCTTCAAAGTTGACCAAAGCCAAATGTCAAGCCTTTATTGATGTAATATGACACATTAAACCCTTTGATGAAGTTTGGAACTAAGGAAGAGAGATTTGGTCCTAGAATCATGAAACTTGACCAAGTTCGTCCATTTTGGTCTTTCTTCGTTACAACTAGCTTCAAAGTTGACCAAAGCCAAATGTCAAGCCTTTATTGATGTAATATGACACATTAAACCCTTTGATGAAGTTTGGAACTAAGGAAGAGAGATTTGGTCCTAGAATCATGAAACTTGACCAAGTTCGTCCATTTTGGTCTTTCTTCGTTACAACTAGCTTCAAAGTTGACCAAAGCCAAATGTCAAGCCTTTATTGATGTAATATGACACATTAAACCCTTTGATGAAGTTTGGAACTAAGGAAGAGAGATTTGGAAAGAATCATGAAACTTAACCAAGTTCGTCCATTTGGTCTTTCTTCGTTACAACTAGCTTCAAAGTTGACCAAAGCCAAATGTCAAGCCTTTATTGATGTAATATGACACATTAAACCCTTTGATGAAGTTTGGAACCAAAGAAGAGAGATTTGGTCCAAGAATCATGAAACTTGACCAAGTTCGTCCATTTTGGTCTTTCTTCGTTACAACTAGCTTCAAAGTTGACCAAAGCCAAATGTCAAGCCTTTATTGATGTAATATGACACATTAAACCCTTTGATGAAGTTTGGAACTAAGGAAGAGAGATTTGGTCCTAGAATCATGAAACTTGACCAAGTTCGTCCATTTTGGTCTTTCTTCGTTACAACTAGCTTCAAAGTTGACCAAAGCCAAATGTCAAGCCTTTATTGATGTAATATGACACATTAAACCCTTTGATGAAGTTTGGAACTAAGGAAGAGAGATTTGGTCCTAGAATCATGAAACTTGACCAAGTTCGTCCATTTTGGTCTTTCTTCGTTACAACTAGCTTCAAAGTTGACCAAAGCCAAATGTCAAGCCTTTATTGATGTAATATGACACATTAAACCCTTTGATGAAGTTTGGAACTAAGGAAGAGAGATTTGGTCCTAGAATCATGAAACTTGACCAAGTTCGTCCATTTTGGTCTTTCTTCGTTACAACTAGCTTCAAAGTTGACCAAAGCCAAATGTCAAGCCTTTATTGATGTAATATGACACATTAAACCCTTTGATGAAGTTTGGAACTAAGGAAGAGAGATTTGGTCCAAGAATCATGAAACTTAACCAAGTTCGTCCATTTGGTCTTTCTTCGTTACAACTAGCTTCAAAGTTGACCAAAGCCAAATGTCAAGCCTTTATTGATGTAATATGACACATTAAACCCTTTGATGAAGTTTGGAACCAAAGAAGAGAGATTTGGTCCAAGAATCATGAAACTTAACCAAGTTCGTCCATTTTGGTCTTTCTTCGTTACAACTAGCTTCAAAGTTGACCAAAGCCAAATGTCAAGCCTTTATTGATGTAATATGACACATTAAACCCTTTGATGAAGTTTGGAACCAAAGAAGAGAGATTTGGTCCAAGAATCATGAAACTTGACCAAGTTCGTCCATTTTGGTCTTTCTTCGTTACAACTAGCTTCAAAGTTGACCAAAGCCAAATGTCAAGCCTTTATTGATGTAATATGACACATTAAACCCTTTGATGAAGTTTGGAACTAAGGAAGAGAGATTTGGTCCTAGAATCATGAAACTTGACCAAGTTCGTCCATTTTGGTCTTTCTTCGTTACAACTAGCTTCAAAGTTGACCAAAGCCAAATGTCAAGCCTTTATTGATGTAATATGACACATTAAACCCTTTGATGAAGTTTGGAACTAAGGAAGAGAGATTTGGTCCTAGAATCATGAAACTTGACCAAGTTCGTCCATTTTGGTCTTTCTTCGTTACAACTAGCTTCAAAGTTGACCAAAGCCAAATGTCAAGCCTTTATTGATGTAATATGACACATTAAACCCTTTGATGAAGTTTGGAACTAAGGAAGAGAGATTTGGTCCAAGAATCATGAAACTTAACCAAGTTCGTCCATTTGGTCTTTCTTCGTTACAACTAGCTTCAAAGTTGACCAAAGCCAAATGTCAAGCCTTTATTGATGTAATATGACACATTAAACCCTTTGATGAAGTTTGGAACTAAGGAAGAGAGATTTGGTCCAAGAATCATGAAACTTGACCAAGTTCGTCCATTTGGTCTTTCTTCGTTACAACTAGCTTCAAAGTTGACCAAAGCCAAATGTCAAGCCTTTATTGATGTAATATGACACATTAAACCCTTTGATGAAGTTTGGAACCAAAGAAGAGAGATTTGGTCCAAGAATCATGAAACTTGACCAAGTTCGTCCATTTTGGTCTTTCTTCGTTACAACTAGCTTCAAAGTTGACCAAAGCCAAATGTCAAGCCTTTATTGATGTAATATGACACATTAAACCCTTTGATGAAGTTTGGAACCAAAGAAGAGAGATTTGGTCCAAGAATCATGAAACTTGACCAAGTTCGTCCATTTTGGTCTTTCTTCGTTACAACTAGCTTCAAAGTTGACCAAAGCCAAATGTCAAGCCTTTATTGATGTAATATGACACATTAAACCCTTTGATGAAGTTTGGAACTAAGGAAGAGAGATTTGGTCCTAGAATCATGAAACTTGACCAAGTTCGTCCATTTTGGTCTTTCTTCGTTACAACTAGCTTCAAAGTTGACCAAAGCCAAATGTCAAGCCTTTATTGATGTAATATGACACATTAAACCCTTTGATGAAGTTTGGAACTAAGGAAGAGAGATTTGGTCCTAGAATCATGAAACTTGACCAAGTTCGTCCATTTTGGTCTTTCTTCGTTACAACTAGCTTCAAAGTTGACCAAAGCCAAATGTCAAGCCTTTATTGATGTAATATGACACATTAAACCCTTTGATGAAGTTTGGAACTAAGGAAGAGAGATTTGGTCCAAGAATCATGAAACTTGACCAAGTTCGTCCATTTGGTCTTTCTTCGTTACAACTAGCTTCAAAGTTGACCAAAGCCAAATGTCAAGCCTTTATTGATGTAATATGACACATTAAACCCTTTGATGAAGTTTGGAACTAAGGAAGAGAGATTTGGTCCAAGAATCATGAAACTTAACCAAGTTCGTCCATTTGGTCTTTCTTCGTTACAACTAGCTTCAAAGTTGACCAAAGCCAAATGTCAAGCCTTTATTGATGTAATATGACACATTAAACCCTTTGATGAAGTTTGGAACAAAGAAGAGAGATTTGGTCCAAGAATCATGAAACTTGACCAAGTTCGTCCATTTTGGTCTTTCTTCGTTACAACTAGCTTCAAAGTTGACCAAAGCCAAATGTCAAGCCTTTATTGATGTAATATGACACATTAAACCCTTTGATGAAGTTTGGAACTAAGGAAGAGAGATTTGGTCCAAGAATCATGAAACTTGACCAAGTTCGTCCATTTTGGTCTTTCTTCGTTACAACTAGCTTCAAAGTTGACCAAAGCCAAATGTCAAGCCTTTATTGATGTAATATGACACATTAAACCCTTTGATGAAGTTTGGAACTAAGGAAGAGAGATTTGGTCCAAGAATCATGAAACTTAACCAAGTTCGTCCATTTGGTCTTTCTTCGTTACAACTAGCTTCAAAGTTGACCAAAGCCAAATGTCAAGCCTTTATTGATGTAATATGACACATTAAACCCTTTGATGAAGTTTGGAACCAAAGAAGAGAGATTTGGTCCAAGAATCATGAAACTTGACCAAGTTCGTCCATTTTGGTCTTTCTTCGTTACAACTAGCTTCAAAGTTGACCAAAGCCAAATGTCAAGCCTTTATTGATGTAATATGACACATTAAACCCTTTGATGAAGTTTGGAACCAAAGAAGAGAGATTTGGTCCAAGAATCATGAAACTTGACCAAGTTCGTCCATTTTGGTCTTTCTTCGTTACAACTAGCTTCAAAGTTGACCAAAGCCAAATGTCAAGCCTTTATTGATGTAATATGACACATTAAACCCTTTGATGAAGTTTGGAACTAAGGAAGAGAGATTTGGTCCTAGAATCATGAAACTTGACCAAGTTCGTCCATTTTGGTCTTTCTTCGTTACAACTAGCTTCAAAGTTGACCAAAGCCAAATGTCAAGCCTTTATTGATGTAATATGACACATTAAACCCTTTGATGAAGTTTGGAACTAAGGAAGAGAGATTTGGTCCTAGAATCATGAAACTTGACCAAGTTCGTCCATTTTGGTCTTTCTTCGTTACAACTAGCTTCAAAGTTGACCAAAGCCAAATGTCAAGCCTTTATTGATGTAATATGACACATTAAACCCTTTGATGAAGTTTGGAACTAAGGAAGAGAGATTTGGAAAGAATCATGAAACTTAACCAAGTTCGTCCATTTGGTCTTTCTTCGTTACAACTAGCTTCAAAGTTGACCAAAGCCAAATGTCAAGCCTTTATTGATGTAATATGACACATTAAACCCTTTGATGAAGTTTGGAACTAAGGAAGAGAGATTTGGTCCAAGAATCATGAAACTTGACCAAGTTCGTCCATTTGGTCTTTCTTCGTTACAACTAGCTTCAAAGTTGACCAAAGCCAAATGTCAAGCCTTTATTGATGTAATATGACACATTAAACCCTTTGATGAAGTTTGGAACCAAAGAAGAGAGATTTGGTCCAAGAATCATGAAACTTGACCAAGTTCGTCCATTTTGGTCTTTCTTCGTTACAACTAGCTTCAAAGTTGACCAAAGCCAAATGTCAAGCCTTTATTGATGTAATATGACACATTAAACCCTTTGATGAAGTTTGGAACTAAAGAAGAGAGATTTGGTCCAAGAATCATGAAACTTGACCAAGTTCGTCCATTTTGGTCTTTCTTCGTTACAACTAGCTTCAAAGTTGACCAAAGCCAAATGTCAAGCCTTTATTGATGTAATATGACACATTAAACCCTTTGATGAAGTTTGGAACTAAGGAAGAGAGATTTGGTCCTAGAATCATGAAACTTGACCAAGTTCGTCCATTTTGGTCTTTCTTCGTTACAACTAGCTTCAAAGTTGACCAAAGCCAAATGTCAAGCCTTTATTGATGTAATATGACACATTAAACCCTTTGATGAAGTTTGGAACTAAGGAAGAGAGATTTGGTCCTAGAATCATGAAACTTGACCAAGTTCGTCCATTTTGGTCTTTCTTCGTTACAACTAGCTTCAAAGTTGACCAAAGCCAAATGTCAAGCCTTTATTGATGTAATATGACACATTAAACCCTTTGATGAAGTTTGGAACTAAGGAAGAGAGATTTGGAAAGAATCATCCTACTTAACCAAGTTCGTCCATTTGGTCTTTCTTCGTTACAACTAGCTTCAAAGTTGACCAAAGCCAAATGTCAAGCCTTTATTGATGTAATATGACACATTAAACCCTTTGATGAAGTTTGGAACTAAGGAAGAGAGATTTGGTCCAAGAATCATCCTACTTAACCAAGTTCGTCCATTTGGTCTTTCTTCGTTTCAACTAGCTTCAAAGTTGACCAAAGCCAAATGTCAAGCCTTTATTGATGTAATATGACACATTAAACCCTTTGATGAAGTTTGGAACCAAAGAAGAGAGATTTGGTCCAAGAATCATGAAACTTGACCAAGTTCGTCCATTTTGGTCTTTCTTCGTTACAACTAGCTTCAAAGTTGACCAAAGCCAAATGTCAAGCCTTTATTGATGTAATATGACACATTAAACCCTTTGATGAAGTTTGGAACCAAAGAAGAGAGATTTGGTCCAAGAATCATGAAACTTGACCAAGTTCGTCCATTTTGGTCTTTCTTCGTTACAACTAGCTTCAAAGTTGACCAAAGCCAAATGTCAAGCCTTTATTGATGTAATATGACACATTAAACCCTTTGATGAAGTTTGGAACTAAGGAAGAGAGATTTGGTCCAAGAATCATGAAACTTGACCAAGTTCGTCCATTTTGGTCTTTCTTCGTTACAACTAGCTTCAAAGTTGACCAAAGCCAAATGTCAAGCCTTTATTGATGTAATATGACACATTAAACCCTTTGATGAAGTTTGGAACTAAGGAAGAGAGATTTGGTCCTAGAATCATGAAACTTGACCAAGTTCGTCCATTTTGGTCTTTCTTCGTTACAACTAGCTTCAAAGTTGACCAAAGCCAAATGTCAAGCCTTTATTGATGTAATATGACACATTAAACCCTTTGATGAAGTTTGGAACTAAGGAAGAGAGATTTGGAAGAATCATGAAACTTGACCAAGTTCGTCCATTTTGGTCTTTCTTCGTTACAACTAGCTTCAAAGTTGACCAAAGCCAAATGTCAAGCCTTTATTGATGTAATATGACACATTAAACCCTTTGATGAAGTTTGGAACTAAGGAAGAGAGATTTGGTCCAAGAATCATGAAACTTGACCAAGTTCGTCCATTTTGGTCTTTCTTCGTTACAACTAGCTTCAAAGTTGACCAAAGCCAAATGTCAAGCCTTTATTGATGTAATATGACACATTAAACCCTTTGATGAAGTTTGGAACCAAAGAAGAGAGATTTGGTCCAAGAATCATGAAACTTGACCAAGTTCGTCCATTTTGGTCTTTCTTCGTTACAACTAGCTTCAAAGTTGACCAAAGCCAAATGTCAAGCCTTTATTGATGTAATATGACACATTAAACCCTTTGATGAAGTTTGGAACTAAGGAAGAGAGATTTGGTCCAAGAATCATGAAACTTGACCAAGTTCGTCCATTTTGGTCTTTCTTCGTTACAACTAGCTTCAAAGTTGACCAAAGCCAAATGTCAAGCCTTTATTGATGTAATATGACACATTAAACCCTTTGATGAAGTTTGGAACTAAGGAAGAGAGATTTGGTCCTAGAATCATGAAACTTGACCAAGTTCGTCCATTTTGGTCTTTCTTCGTTACAACTAGCTTCAAAGTTGACCAAAGCCAAATGTCAAGCCTTTATTGATGTAATATGACACATTAAACCCTTTGATGAAGTTTGGAACTAAGGAAGAGAGATTTGGTCCAAGAATCATGAAACTTGACCAAGTTCGTCCATTTTGGTCTTTCTTCGTTACAACTAGCTTCAAAGTTGACCAAAGCCAAATGTCAAGCCTTTATTGATGTAATATGACACATTAAACCCTTTGATGAAGTTTGGAACTAAGGAAGAGAGATTTGGTCCAAGAATCATGAAACTTAACCAAGTTCGTCCATTTGGTCTTTCTTCGTTACAACTAGCTTCAAAGTTGACCAAAGCCAAATGTCAAGCCTTTATTGATGTAATATGACACATTAAACCCTTTGATGAAGTTTGGAACTAAGGAAGAGAGATTTGGTCCAAGAATCATGAAACTTAACCAAGTTCGTCCATTTTGGTCTTTCTTCGTTACAACTAGCTTCAAAGTTGACCAAAGCCAAATGTCAAGCCTTTATTGATGTAATATGACACATTAAACCCTTTGATGAAGTTTGGAACCAAAGAAGAGAGATTTGGTCCAAGAATCATGAAACTTGACCAAGTTCGTCCATTTTGGTCTTTCTTCGTTACAACTAGCTTCAAAGTTGACCAAAGCCAAATGTCAAGCCTTTATTGATGTAATATGACACATTAAACCCTTTGATGAAGTTTGGAACCAAAGAAGAGAGATTTGGTCCAAGAATCATGAAACTTGACCAAGTTCGTCCATTTTGGTCTTTCTTCGTTACAACTAGCTTCAAAGTTGACCAAAGCCAAATGTCAAGCCTTTATTGATGTAATATGACACATTAAACCCTTTGATGAAGTTTGGAACTAAGGAAGAGAGATTTGGTCCAAGAATCATGAAACTTGACCAAGTTCGTCCATTTTGGTCTTTCTTCGTTACAACTAGCTTCAAAGTTGACCAAAGCCAAATGTCAAGCCTTTATTGATGTAATATGACACATTAAACCCTTTGATGAAGTTTGGAACTAAGGAAGAGAGATTTGGTCCAAGAATCATGAAACTTGACCAAGTTCGTCCATTTTGGTCTTTCTTCGTTACAACTAGCTTCAAAGTTGACCAAAGCCAAATGTCAAGCCTTTATTGATGTAATATGACACATTAAACCCTTTGATGAAGTTTGGAACTAAGGAAGAGAGATTTGGTCCTAGAATCATGAAACTTGACCAAGTTCGTCCATTTTGGTCTTTCTTCGTTACAACTAGCTTCAAAGTTGACCAAAGCCAAATGTCAAGCCTTTATTGATGTAATATGACACATTAAACCCTTTGATGAAGTTTGGAACTAAGGAAGAGAGATTTGGTCCTAGAATCATGAAACTTGACCAAGTTCGTCCATTTTGGTCTTTCTTCGTTACAACTAGCTTCAAAGTTGACCAAAGCCAAATGTCAAGCCTTTATTGATGTAATATGACACATTAAACCCTTTGATGAAGTTTGGAACTAAGGAAGAGAGATTTGGTCCAAGAATCATGAAACTTGACCAAGTTCGTCCATTTGGTCTTTCTTCGTTACAACTAGCTTCAAAGTTGACCAAAGCCAAATGTCAAGCCTTTATTGATGTAATATGACACATTAAACCCTTTGATGAAGTTTGGAACTAAGGAAGAGAGATTTGGTCCAAGAATCATGAAACTTAACCAAGTTCGTCCATTTGGTCTTTCTTCGTTACAACTAGCTTCAAAGTTGACCAAAGCCAAATGTCAAGCCTTTATTGATGTAATATGACACATTAAACCCTTTGATGAAGTTTGGAACTAAAGAAGAGAGATTTGGTCCAAGAATCATGAAACTTGACCAAGTTCGTCCATTTTGGTCTTTCTTCGTTACAACTAGCTTCAAAGTTGACCAAAGCCAAATGTCAAGCCTTTATTGATGTAATATGACACATTAAACCCTTTGATGAAGTTTGGAACTAAAGAAGAGAGATTTGGTCCAAGAATCATGAAACTTGACCAAGTTCGTCCATTTTGGTCTTTCTTCGTTACAACTAGCTTCAAAGTTGACCAAAGCCAAATGTCAAGCCTTTATTGATGTAATATGACACATTAAACCCTTTGATGAAGTTTGGAACTAAGGAAGAGAGATTTGGTCCAAGAATCATGAAACTTGACCAAGTTCGTCCATTTTGGTCTTTCTTCGTTACAACTAGCTTCAAAGTTGACCAAAGCCAAATGTCAA
This sequence comes from Bauhinia variegata, assembly GCA_022379115.2. Lineage (NCBI taxonomy): Eukaryota > Viridiplantae > Streptophyta > Magnoliopsida > Fabales > Fabaceae > Bauhinia > Bauhinia variegata. The sequence continues at coordinate 77,653 of JAKRYI020000186.1, read as the reverse complement.
GCCTTTATTGATGTAATATGACACATTAAACCCTTTGATGAAGTTTGGAACTAAGGAAGAGAGATTTGGTCCAAGAATCATGAAACTTAACCAAGTTCGTCCATTTGGTCTTTCTTCGTTTCAACTAGCTTCAAAGTTGACCAAAGCCAAATGTCAAGCCTTTATTGATGTAATATGACACATTAAACCCTTTGATGAAGTTTGGAACCAAAGAAGAGAGATTTGGTCCAAGAATCATGAAACTTGACCAAGTTCGTCCATTTTGGTCTTTCTTCGTTACAACTAGCTTCAAAGTTGACCAAAGCCAAATGTCAAGCCTTTATTGATGTAATATGACACATTAAACCCTTTGATGAAGTTTGGAACCAAAGAAGAGAGATTTGGTCCAAGAATCATGAAACTTGACCAAGTTCGTCCATTTTGGTCTTTCTTCGTTACAACTAGCTTCAAAGTTGACCAAAGCCAAATGTCAAGCCTTTATTGATGTAATATGACACATTAAACCCTTTGATGAAGTTTGGAACTAAGGAAGAGAGATTTGGTCCTAGAATCATGAAACTTGACCAAGTTCGTCCATTTTGGTCTTTCTTCGTTACAACTAGCTTCAAAGTTGACCAAAGCCAAATGTCAAGCCTTTATTGATGTAATATGACACATTAAACCCTTTGATGAAGTTTGGAACTAAGGAAGAGAGATTTGGTCCTAGAATCATGAAACTTGACCAAGTTCGTCCATTTTGGTCTTTCTTCGTTACAACTAGCTTCAAAGTTGACCAAAGCCAAATGTCAAGCCTTTATTGATGTAATATGACACATTAAACCCTTTGATGAAGTTTGGAACTAAGGAAGAGAGATTTGGTCCAAGAATCATGAAACTTGACCAAGTTCGTCCATTTTGGTCTTTCTTCGTTACAACTAGCTTCAAAGTTGACCAAAGCCAAATGTCAAGCCTTTATTGATGTAATATGACACATTAAACCCTTTGATGAAGTTTGGAACTAAGGAAGAGAGATTTGGTCCAAGAATCATGAAACTTGACCAAGTTCGTCCATTTGGTCTTTCTTCGTTACAACTAGCTTCAAAGTTGACCAAAGCCAAATGTCAAGCCTTTATTGATGTAATATGACACATTAAACCCTTTGATGAAGTTTGGAACTAAGGAAGAGAGATTTGGTCCAAGAATCATGAAACTTGACCAAGTTCGTCCATTTGGTCTTTCTTCGTTACAACTAGCTTCAAAGTTGACCAAAGCCAAATGTCAAGCCTTTATTGATGTAATATGACACATTAAACCCTTTGATGAAGTTTGGAACCAAAGAAGAGAGATTTGGTCCAAGAATCATGAAACTTGACCAAGTTCGTCCATTTTGGTCTTTCTTCGTTACAACTAGCTTCAAAGTTGACCAAAGCCAAATGTCAAGCCTTTATTGATGTAATATGACACATTAAACCCTTTGATGAAGTTTGGAACCAAAGAAGAGAGATTTGGTCCAAGAATCATGAAACTTGACCAAGTTCGTCCATTTTGGTCTTTCTTCGTTACAACTAGCTTCAAAGTTGACCAAAGCCAAATGTCAAGCCTTTATTGATGTAATATGACACATTAAACCCTTTGATGAAGTTTGGAACTAAGGAAGAGAGATTTGGTCCAAGAATCATGAAACTTGACCAAGTTCGTCCATTTGGTCTTTCTTCGTTACAACTAGCTTCAAAGTTGACCAAAGCCAAATGTCAAGCCTTTATTGATGTAATATGACACATTAAACCCTTTGATGAAGTTTGGAACTAAGGAAGAGAGATTTGGTCCTAGAATCATGAAACTTGACCAAGTTCGTCCATTTTGGTCTTTCTTCGTTACAACTAGCTTCAAAGTTGACCAAAGCCAAATGTCAAGCCTTTATTGATGTAATATGACACATTAAACCCTTTGATGAAGTTTGGAACTAAGGAAGAGAGATTTGGTCCTAGAATCATGAAACTTGACCAAGTTCGTCCATTTTGGTCTTTCTTCGTTACAACTAGCTTCAAAGTTGACCAAAGCCAAATGTCAAGCCTTTATTGATGTAATATGACACATTAAACCCTTTGATGAAGTTTGGAACAAGGAAGAGAGATTTGGTCCTAGAATCATGAAACTTGACCAAGTTCGTCCATTTTGGTCTTTCTTCGTTACAACTAGCTTCAAAGTTGACCAAAGCCAAATGTCAAGCCTTTATTGATGTAATATGACACATTAAACCCTTTGATGAAGTTTGGAACTAAGGAAGAGAGATTTGGTCCAAGAATCATGAAACTTAACCAAGTTCGTCCATTTGGTCTTTCTTCGTTACAACTAGCTTCAAAGTTGACCAAAGCCAAATGTCAAGCCTTTATTGATGTAATATGACACATTAAACCCTTTGATGAAGTTTGGAACTAAGGAAGAGAGATTTGGTCCAAGAATCATGAAACTTGACCAAGTTCGTCCATTTTGGTCTTTCTTCGTTACAACTAGCTTCAAAGTTGACCAAAGCCAAATGTCAAGCCTTTATTGATGTAATATGACACATTAAACCCTTTGATGAAGTTTGGAACTAAGGAAGAGAGATTTGGTCCTAGAATCATGAAACTTGACCAAGTTCGTCCATTTTGGTCTTTCTTCGTTACAACTAGCTTCAAAGTTGACCAAAGCCAAATGTCAAGCCTTTATTGATGTAATATGACACATTAAACCCTTTGATGAAGTTTGGAACTAAGGAAGAGAGATTTGGTCCAAGAATCATGAAACTTGACCAAGTTCGTCCATTTTGGTCTTTCTTCGTTACAACTAGCTTCAAAGTTGACCAAAGCCAAATGTCAAGCCTTTATTGATGTAATATGACACATTAAACCCTTTGATGAAGTTTGGAACTAAGGAAGAGAGATTTGGTCCAAGAATCATCCTACTTAACCAAGTTCGTCCATTTGGTCTTTCTTCGTTACAACTAGCTTCAAAGTTGACCAAAGCCAAATGTCAAGCCTTTATTGATGTAATATGACACATTAAACCCTTTGATGAAGTTTGGAACCAAAGAAGAGAGATTTGGTCCAAGAATCATGAAACTTAACCAAGTTCGTCCATTTTGGTCTTTCTTCGTTACAACTAGCTTCAAAGTTGACCAAAGCCAAATGTCAAGCCTTTATTGATGTAATATGACACATTAAACCCTTTGATGAAGTTTGGAACTAAGAAGAGAGATTTGGTCCAAGAATCATGAAACTTGACCAAGTTCGTCCATTTTGGTCTTTCTTCGTTACAACTAGCTTCAAAGTTGACCAAAGCCAAATGTCAAGCCTTTATTGATGTAATATGACACATTAAACCCTTTGATGAAGTTTGGAACTAAAGAAGAGAGATTTGGTCCAAGAATCATGAAACTTGACCAAGTTCGTCCATTTTGGTCTTTCTTCGTTACAACTAGCTTCAAAGTTGACCAAAGCCAAATGTCAAGCCTTTATTGATGTAATATGACACATTAAACCCTTTGATGAAGTTTGGAACCAAAGAAGAGAGATTTGGTCCAAGAATCATGAAACTTGACCAAGTTCGTCCATTTTGGTCTTTCTTCGTTACAACTAGCTTCAAAGTTGACCAAAGCCAAATGTCAAGCCTTTATTGATGTAATATGACACATTAAACCCTTTGATGAAGTTTGGAACTAAGGAAGAGAGATTTGGTCCAAGAATCATGAAACTTGACCAAGTTCGTCCATTTGGTCTTTCTTCGTTACAACTAGCTTCAAAGTTGACCAAAGCCAAATGTCAAGCCTTTATTGATGTAATATGACACATTAAACCCTTTGATGAAGTTTGGAACTAAGGAAGAGAGATTTGGTCCTAGAATCATGAAACTTGACCAAGTTCGTCCATTTTGGTCTTTCTTCGTTACAACTAGCTTCAAAGTTGACCAAAGCCAAATGTCAAGCCTTTATTGATGTAATATGACACATTAAACCCTTTGATGAAGTTTGGAACTAAGGAAGAGAGATTTGGTCCTAGAATCATGAAACTTGACCAAGTTCGTCCATTTTGGTCTTTCTTCGTTACAACTAGCTTCAAAGTTGACCAAAGCCAAATGTCAAGCCTTTATTGATGTAATATGACACATTAAACCCTTTGATGAAGTTTGGAACAAAGGAAGAGAGATTTGGTCCAAGAATCATGAAACTTGACCAAGTTCGTCCATTTTGGTCTTTCTTCGTTACAACTAGCTTCAAAGTTGACCAAAGCCAAATGTCAAGCCTTTATTGATGTAATATGACACATTAAACCCTTTGATGAAGTTTGGAACTAAGGAAGAGAGATTTGGTCCAAGAATCATGAAACTTAACCAAGTTCGTCCATTTTGGTCTTTCTTCGTTACAACTAGCTTCAAAGTTGACCAAAGCCAAATGTCAAGCCTTTATTGATGTAATATGACACATTAAACCCTTTGATGAAGTTTGGAACTAAGGAAGAGAGATTTGGTCCAAGAATCATGAAACTTGACCAAGTTCGTCCATTTTGGTCTTTCTTCGTTACAACTAGCTTCAAAGTTGACCAAAGCCAAATGTCAAGCCTTTATTGATGTAATATGACACATTAAACCCTTTGATGAAGTTTGGAACTAAGGAAGAGAGATTTGGTCCAAGAATCATGAAACTTGACCAAGTTCGTCCATTTTGGTCTTTCTTCGTTACAACTAGCTTCAAAGTTGACCAAAGCCAAATGTCAAGCCTTTATTGATGTAATATGACACATTAAACCCTTTGATGAAGTTTGGAACTAAGGAAGAGAGATTTGGTCCAAGAATCATGAAACTTGACCAAGTTCGTCCATTTTGGTCTTTCTTCGTTACAACTAGCTTCAAAGTTGACCAAAGCCAAATGTCAAGCCTTTATTGATGTAATATGACACATTAAACCCTTTGATGAAGTTTGGAACTAAGGAAGAGAGATTTGGTCCAAGAATCATGAAACTTGACCAAGTTCGTCCATTTTGGTCTTTCTTCGTTACAACTAGCTTCAAAGTTGACCAAAGCCAAATGTCAAGCCTTTATTGATGTAATATGACACATTAAACCCTTTGATGAAGTTTGGAACTAAGGAAGAGAGATTTGGTCCAAGAATCATGAAACTTAACCAAGTTCGTCCATTTGGTCTTTCTTCGTTACAACTAGCTTCAAAGTTGACCAAAGCCAAATGTCAAGCCTTTATTGATGTAATATGACACATTAAACCCTTTGATGAAGTTTGGAACCAAAGAAGAGAGATTTGGTCCAAGAATCATGAAACTTGACCAAGTTCGTCCATTTTGGTCTTTCTTCGTTACAACTAGCTTCAAAGTTGACCAAAGCCAAATGTCAAGCCTTTATTGATGTAATATGACACATTAAACCCTTTGATGAAGTTTGGAACTAAGGAAGAGAGATTTGGTCCAAGAATCATGAAACTTGACCAAGTTCGTCCATTTTGGTCTTTCTTCGTTACAACTAGCTTCAAAGTTGACCAAAGCCAAATGTCAAGCCTTTATTGATGTAATATGACACATTAAACCCTTTGATGAAGTTTGGAACTAAGGAAGAGAGATTTGGTCCTAGAATCATGAAACTTGACCAAGTTCGTCCATTTTGGTCTTTCTTCGTTACAACTAGCTTCAAAGTTGACCAAAGCCAAATGTCAAGCCTTTATTGATGTAATATGACACATTAAACCCTTTGATGAAGTTTGGAACTAAGGAAGAGAGATTTGGTCCAAGAATCATGAAACTTAACCAAGTTCGTCCATTTTGGTCTTTCTTCGTTACAACTAGCTTCAAAGTTGACCAAAGCCAAATGTCAAGCCTTTATTGATGTAATATGACACATTAAACCCTTTGATGAAGTTTGGAACTAAGGAAGAGAGATTTGGTCCTAGAATCATGAAACTTGACCAAGTTCGTCCATTTTGGTCTTTCTTCGTTACAACTAGCTTCAAAGTTGACCAAAGCCAAATGTCAAGCCTTTATTGATGTAATATGACACATTAAACCCTTTGATGAAGTTTGGAACTAAGGAAGAGAGATTTGGTCCTAGAATCATGAAACTTGACCAAGTTCGTCCATTTTGGTCTTTCTTCGTTACAACTAGCTTCAAAGTTGACCAAAGCCAAATGTCAAGCCTTTATTGATGTAATATGACACATTAAACCCTTTGATGAAGTTTGGAACTAAGGAAGAGAGATTTGGTCCAAGAATCATGAAACTTGACCAAGTTCGTCCATTTTGGTCTTTCTTCGTTACAACTAGCTTCAAAGTTGACCAAAGCCAAATGTCAAGCCTTTATTGATGTAATATGACACATTAAACCCTTTGATGAAGTTTGGAACTAAGGAAGAGAGATTTGGTCCAAGAATCATGAAACTTGACCAAGTTCGTCCATTTTGGTCTTTCTTCGTTACAACTAGCTTCAAAGTTGACCAAAGCCAAATGTCAAGCCTTTATTGATGTAATATGACACATTAAACCCTTTGATGAAGTTTGGAACTAAGGAAGAGAGATTTGGTCCAAGAATCATGAAACTTGACCAAGTTCGTCCATTTTGGTCTTTCTTCGTTACAACTAGCTTCAAAGTTGACCAAAGCCAAATGTCAAGCCTTTATTGATGTAATATGACACATTAAACCCTTTGATGAAGTTTGGAACTAAGGAAGAGAGATTTGGTCCTAGAATCATGAAACTTGACCAAGTTCGTCCATTTTGGTCTTTCTTCGTTACAACTAGCTTCAAAGTTGACCAAAGCCAAATGTCAAGCCTTTATTGATGTAATATGACACATTAAACCCTTTGATGAAGTTTGGAACTAAGGAAGAGAGATTTGGTCCTAGAATCATGAAACTTGACCAAGTTCGTCCATTTTGGTCTTTCTTCGTTACAACTAGCTTCAAAGTTGACCAAAGCCAAATGTCAAGCCTTTATTGATGTAATATGACACATTAAACCCTTTGATGAAGTTTGGAACTAAGGAAGAGAGATTTGGTCCAAGAATCATGAAACTTGACCAAGTTCGTCCATTTTGGTCTTTCTTCGTTACAACTAGCTTCAAAGTTGACCAAAGCCAAATGTCAAGCCTTTATTGATGTAATATGACACATTAAACCCTTTGATGAAGTTTGGAACTAAGGAAGAGAGATTTGGTCCAAGAATCATCCTACTTAACCAAGTTCGTCCATTTGGTCTTTCTTCGTTACAACTAGCTTCAAAGTTGACCAAAGCCAAATGTCAAGCCTTTATTGATGTAATATGACACATTAAACCCTTTGATGAAGTTTGGAACTAAGGAAGAGAGATTTGGTCCAAGAATCATGAAACTTAACCAAGTTCGTCCATTTTGGTCTTTCTTCGTTACAACTAGCTTCAAAGTTGACCAAAGCCAAATGTCAAGCCTTTATTGATGTAATATGACACATTAAACCCTTTGATGAAGTTTGGAACCAAAGAAGAGAGATTTGGTCCAAGAATCATGAAACTTGACCAAGTTCGTCCATTTTGGTCTTTCTTCGTTACAACTAGCTTCAAAGTTGACCAAAGCCAAATGTCAAGCCTTTATTGATGTAATATGACACATTAAACCCTTTGATGAAGTTTGGAACCAAAGAAGAGAGATTTGGTCCAAGAATCATGAAACTTGACCAAGTTCGTCCATTTTGGTCTTTCTTCGTTACAACTAGCTTCAAAGTTGACCAAAGCCAAATGTCAAGCCTTTATTGATGTAATATGACACATTAAACCCTTTGATGAAGTTTGGAACTAAGGAAGAGAGATTTGGTCCAAGAATCATGAAACTTGACCAAGTTCGTCCATTTTGGTCTTTCTTCGTTACAACTAGCTTCAAAGTTGACCAAAGCCAAATGTCAAGCCTTTATTGATGTAATATGACACATTAAACCCTTTGATGAAGTTTGGAACTAAGGAAGAGAGATTTGGTCCTAGAATCATGAAACTTGACCAAGTTCGTCCATTTTGGTCTTTCTTCGTTACAACTAGCTTCAAAGTTGACCAAAGCCAAATGTCAAGCCTTTATTGATGTAATATGACACATTAAACCCTTTGATGAAGTTTGGAACTAAGGAAGAGAGATTTGGTCCTAGAATCATGAAACTTGACCAAGTTCGTCCATTTTGGTCTTTCTTCGTTACAACTAGCTTCAAAGTTGACCAAAGCCAAATGTCAAGCCTTTATTGATGTAATATGACACATTAAACCCTTTGATGAAGTTTGGAACTAAGGAAGAGAGATTTGGTCCAAGAATCATGAAACTTGACCAAGTTCGTCCATTTTGGTCTTTCTTCGTTACAACTAGCTTCAAAGTTGACCAAAGCCAAATGTCAAGCCTTTATTGATGTAATATGACACATTAAACCCTTTGATGAAGTTTGGAACTAAGGAAGAGAGATTTGGTCCAAGAATCATGAAACTTAACCAAGTTCGTCCATTTTGGTCTTTCTTCGTTACAACTAGCTTCAAAGTTGACCAAAGCCAAATGTCAAGCCTTTATTGATGTAATATGACACATTAAACCCTTTGATGAAGTTTGGAACTAAGGAAGAGAGATTTGGTCCAAGAATCATGAAACTTGACCAAGTTCGTCCATTTTGGTCTTTCTTCGTTACAACTAGCTTCAAAGTTGACCAAAGCCAAATGTCAAGCCTTTATTGATGTAATATGACACATTAAACCCTTTGATGAAGTTTGGAACTAAGGAAGAGAGATTTGGTCCAAGAATCATGAAACTTGACCAAGTTCGTCCATTTTGGTCTTTCTTCGTTACAACTAGCTTCAAAGTTGACCAAAGCCAAATGTCAAGCCTTTATTGATGTAATATGACACATTAAACCCTTTGATGAAGTTTGGAACTAAGGAAGAGAGATTTGGTCCAAGAATCATGAAACTTGACCAAGTTCGTCCATTTTGGTCTTTCTTCGTTACAACTAGCTTCAAAGTTGACCAAAGCCAAATGTCAAGCCTTTATTGATGTAATATGACACATTAAACCCTTTGATGAAGTTTGGAACTAAGGAAGAGAGATTTGGTCCAAGAATCATGAAACTTGACCAAGTTCGTCCATTTTGGTCTTTCTTCGTTACAACTAGCTTCAAAGTTGACCAAAGCCAAATGTCAAGCCTTTATTGATGTAATATGACACATTAAACCCTTTGATGAAGTTTGGAACTAAGGAAGAGAGATTTGGTCCAAGAATCATGAAACTTAACCAAGTTCGTCCATTTTGGTCTTTCTTCGTTACAACTAGCTTCAAAGTTGACCAAAGCCAAATGTCAAGCCTTTATTGATGTAATATGACACATTAAACCCTTTGATGAAGTTTGGAACTAAGGAAGAGAGATTTGGTCCAAGAATCATGAAACTTGACCAAGTTCGTCCATTTTGGTCTTTCTTCGTTACAACTAGCTTCAAAGTTGACCAAAGCCAAATGTCAAGCCTTTATTGATGTAATATGACACATTAAACCCTTTGATGAAGTTTGGAACTAAGGAAGAGAGATTTGGTCCAAGAATCATGAAACTTGACCAAGTTCGTCCATTTTGGTCTTTCTTCGTTACAACTAGCTTCAAAGTTGACCAAAGCCAAATGTCAAGCCTTTATTGATGTAATATGACACATTAAACCCTTTGATGAAGTTTGGAACCAAAGAAGAGAGATTTGGTCCAAGAATCATGAAACTTGACCAAGTTCGTCCATTTTGGTCTTTCTTCGTTACAACTAGCTTCAAAGTTGACCAAAGCCAAATGTCAAGCCTTTATTGATGTAATATGACACATTAAACCCTTTGATGAAGTTTGGAACTAAGGAAGAGAGATTTGGTCCAAGAATCATGAAACTTGACCAAGTTCGTCCATTTTGGTCTTTCTTCGTTACAACTAGCTTCAAAGTTGACCAAAGCCAAATGTCAAGCCTTTATTGATGTAATATGACACATTAAACCCTTTGATGAAGTTTGGAACTAAGGAAGAGAGATTTGGTCCTAGAATCATGAAACTTGACCAAGTTCGTCCATTTTGGTCTTTCTTCGTTACAACTAGCTTCAAAGTTGACCAAAGCCAAATGTCAAGCCTTTATTGATGTAATATGACACATTAAACCCTTTGATGAAGTTTGGAACTAAGGAAGAGAGATTTGGTCCTAGAATCATGAAACTTGACCAAGTTCGTCCATTTTGGTCTTTCTTCGTTACAACTAGCTTCAAAGTTGACCAAAGCCAAATGTCAAGCCTTTATTGATGTAATATGACACATTAAACCCTTTGATGAAGTTTGGAACAAAGGAAGAGAGATTTGGTCCAAGAATCATGAAACTTGACCAAGTTCGTCCATTTTGGTCTTTCTTCGTTACAACTAGCTTCAAAGTTGACCAAAGCCAAATGTCAAGCCTTTATTGATGTAATATGACACATTAAACCCTTTGATGAAGTTTGGAACTAAGGAAGAGAGATTTGGTCCAAGAATCATGAAACTTGACCAAGTTCGTCCATTTTGGTCTTTCTTCGTTACAACTAGCTTCAAAGTTGACCAAAGCCAAATGTCAAGCCTTTATTGATGTAATATGACACATTAAACCCTTTGATGAAGTTTGGAACTAAGGAAGAGAGATTTGGTCCAAGAATCATGAAACTTGACCAAGTTCGTCCATTTTGGTCTTTCTTCGTTACAACTAGCTTCAAAGTTGACCAAAGCCAAATGTCAAGCCTTTATTGATGTAATATGACACATTAAACCCTTTGATGAAGTTTGGAACTAAGGAAGAGAGATTTGGTCCTAGAATCATGAAACTTGACCAAGTTCGTCCATTTTGGTCTTTCTTCGTTACAACTAGCTTCAAAGTTGACCAAAGCCAAATGTCAAGCCTTTATTGATGTAATATGACACATTAAACCCTTTGATGAAGTTTGGAACTAAGGAAGAGAGATTTGGTCCAAGAATCATGAAACTTGACCAAGTTCGTCCATTTTGGTCTTTCTTCGTTACAACTAGCTTCAAAGTTGACCAAAGCCAAATGTCAAGCCTTTATTGATGTAATATGACACATTAAACCCTTTGATGAAGTTTGGAACTAAGGAAGAGAGATTTGGTCCAAGAATCATGAAACTTGACCAAGTTCGTCCATTTTGGTCTTTCTTCGTTACAACTAGCTTCAAAGTTGACCAAAGCCAAATGTCAAGCCTTTATTGATGTAATATGACACATTAAACCCTTTGATGAAGTTTGGAACTAAGGAAGAGAGATTTGGTCCAAGAATCATGAAACTTGACCAAGTTCGTCCATTTTGGTCTTTCTTCGTTACAACTAGCTTCAAAGTTGACCAAAGCCAAATGTCAAGCCTTTATTGATGTAATATGACACATTAAACCCTTTGATGAAGTTTGGAACTAAGGAAGAGAGATTTGGTCCAAGAATCATGAAACTTGACCAAGTTCGTCCATTTTGGTCTTTCTTCGTTACAACTAGCTTCAAAGTTGACCAAAGCCAAATGTCAAGCCTTTATTGATGTAATATGACACATTAAACCCTTTGATGAAGTTTGGAACTAAGGAAGAGAGATTTGGTCCAAGAATCATGAAACTTGACCAAGTTCGTCCATTTTGGTCTTTCTTCGTTACAACTAGCTTCAAAGTTGACCAAAGCCAAATGTCAAGCCTTTATTGATGTAATATGACACATTAAACCCTTTGATGAAGTTTGGAACTAAGGAAGAGAGATTTGGTCCAAGAATCATGAAACTTGACCAAGTTCGTCCATTTTGGTCTTTCTTCGTTACAACTAGCTTCAAAGTTGACCAAAGCCAAATGTCAAGCCTTTATTGATGTAATATGACACATTAAACCCTTTGATGAAGTTTGGAACTAAGGAAGAGAGATTTGGTCCAAGAATCATGAAACTTGACCAAGTTCGTCCATTTTGGTCTTTCTTCGTTACAACTAGCTTCAAAGTTGACCAAAGCCAAATGTCAAGCCTTTATTGATGTAATATGACACATTAAACCCTTTGATGAAGTTTGGAACTAAGGAAGAGAGATTTGGTCCAAGAATCATGAAACTTGACCAAGTTCGTCCATTTTGGTCTTTCTTCGTTACAACTAGCTTCAAAGTTGACCAAAGCCAAATGTCAAGCCTTTATTGATGTAATATGACACATTAAACCCTTTGATGAAGTTTGGAACTAAGGAAGAGAGATTTGGTCCAAGAATCATGAAACTTGACCAAGTTCGTCCATTTTGGTCTTTCTTCGTTACAACTAGCTTCAAAGTTGACCAAAGCCAAATGTCAAGCCTTTATTGATGTAATATGACACATTAAACCCTTTGATGAAGTTTGGAACTAAGGAAGAGAGATTTGGTCCAAGAATCATGAAACTTGACCAAGTTCGTCCATTTTGGTCTTTCTTCGTTACAACTAGCTTCAAAGTTGACCAAAGCCAAATGTCAAGCCTTTATTGATGTAATATGACACATTAAACCCTTTGATGAAGTTTGGAACCAAAGAAGAGAGATTTGGTCCAAGAATCATGAAACTTGACCAAGTTCGTCCATTTTGGTCTTTCTTCGTTACAACTAGCTTCAAAGTTGACCAAAGCCAAATGTCAAGCCTTTATTGATGTAATATGACACATTAAACCCTTTGATGAAGTTTGGAACTAAGGAAGAGAGATTTGGTCCAAGAATCATGAAACTTGACCAAGTTCGTCCATTTTGGTCTTTCTTCGTTACAACTAGCTTCAAAGTTGACCAAAGCCAAATGTCAAGCCTTTATTGATGTAATATGACACATTAAACCCTTTGATGAAGTTTGGAACTAAGGAAGAGAGATTTGGTCCTAGAATCATGAAACTTGACCAAGTTCGTCCATTTTGGTCTTTCTTCGTTACAACTAGCTTCAAAGTTGACCAAAGCCAAATGTCAAGCCTTTATTGATGTAATATGACACATTAAACCCTTTGATGAAGTTTGGAACTAAGGAAGAGAGATTTGGTCCAAGAATCATGAAACTTGACCAAGTTCGTCCATTTTGGTCTTTCTTCGTTACAACTAGCTTCAAAGTTGACCAAAGCCAAATGTCAAGCCTTTATTGATGTAATATGACACATTAAACCCTTTGATGAAGTTTGGAACTAAGGAAGAGAGATTTGGTCCTAGAATCATGAAACTTGACCAAGTTCGTCCATTTTGGTCTTTCTTCGTTACAACTAGCTTCAAAGTTGACCAAAGCCAAATGTCAAGCCTTTATTGATGTAATATGACACATTAAACCCTTTGATGAAGTTTGGAACTAAGGAAGAGAGATTTGGTCCAAGAATCATGAAACTTGACCAAGTTCGTCCATTTTGGTCTTTCTTCGTTACAACTAGCTTCAAAGTTGACCAAAGCCAAATGTCAAGCCTTTATTGATGTAATATGACACATTAAACCCTTTGATGAAGTTTGGAACTAAGGAAGAGAGATTTGGTCCAAGAATCATGAAACTTGACCAAGTTCGTCCATTTTGGTCTTTCTTCGTTACAACTAGCTTCAAAGTTGACCAAAGCCAAATGTCAAGCCTTTATTGATGTAATATGACACATTAAACCCTTTGATGAAGTTTGGAACTAAGGAAGAGAGATTTGGTCCAAGAATCATGAAACTTGACCAAGTTCGTCCATTTTGGTCTTTCTTCGTTACAACTAGCTTCAAAGTTGACCAAAGCCAAATGTCAAGCCTTTATTGATGTAATATGACACATTAAACCCTTTGATGAAGTTTGGAACAAAGGAAGAGAGATTTGGTCCAAGAATCATGAAACTTGACCAAGTTCGTCCATTTTGGTCTTTCTTCGTTACAACTAGCTTCAAAGTTGACCAAAGCCAAATGTCAAGCCTTTATTGATGTAATATGACACATTAAACCCTTTGATGAAGTTTGGAACTAAGGAAGAGAGATTTGGTCCAAGAATCATGAAACTTGACCAAGTTCGTCCATTTTGGTCTTTCTTCGTTACAACTAGCTTCAAAGTTGACCAAAGCCAAATGTCAAGCCTTTATTGATGTAATATGACACATTAAACCCTTTGATGAAGTTTGGAACTAAGGAAGAGAGATTTGGTCCAAGAATCATGAAACTTGACCAAGTTCGTCCATTTTGGTCTTTCTTCGTTACAACTAGCTTCAAAGTTGACCAAAGCCAAATGTCAAGCCTTTATTGATGTAATATGACACATTAAACCCTTTGATGAAGTTTGGAACTAAGGAAGAGAGATTTGGTCCAAGAATCATGAAACTTGACCAAGTTCGTCCATTTTGGTCTTTCTTCGTTACAACTAGCTTCAAAGTTGACCAAAGCCAAATGTCAAGCCTTTATTGATGTAATATGACACATTAAACCCTTTGATGAAGTTTGGAACTAAGGAAGAGAGATTTGGTCCAAGAATCATGAAACTTGACCAAGTTCGTCCATTTTGGTCTTTCTTCGTTACAACTAGCTTCAAAGTTGACCAAAGCCAAATGTCAAGCCTTTATTGATGTAATATGACACATTAAACCCTTTGATGAAGTTTGGAACTAAGGAAGAGAGATTTGGTCCAAGAATCATGAAACTTGACCAAGTTCGTCCATTTTGGTCTTTCTTCGTTACAACTAGCTTCAAAGTTGACCAAAGCCAAATGTCAAGCCTTTATTGATGTAATATGACACATTAAACCCTTTGATGAAGTTTGGAACTAAGGAAGAGAGATTTGGTCCAAGAATCATGAAACTTGACCAAGTTCGTCCATTTTGGTCTTTCTTCGTTACAACTAGCTTCAAAGTTGACCAAAGCCAAATGTCAAGCCTTTATTGATGTAATATGACACATTAAACCCTTTGATGAAGTTTGGAACTAAGGAAGAGAGATTTGGTCCAAGAATCATGAAACTTGACCAAGTTCGTCCATTTTGGTCTTTCTTCGTTACAACTAGCTTCAAAGTTGACCAAAGCCAAATGTCAAGCCTTTATTGATGTAATATGACACATTAAACCCTTTGATGAAGTTTGGAACTAAGGAAGAGAGATTTGGTCCAAGAATCATGAAACTTGACCAAGTTCGTCCATTTTGGTCTTTCTTCGTTACAACTAGCTTCAAAGTTGACCAAAGCCAAATGTCAAGCCTTTATTGATGTAATATGACACATTAAACCCTTTGATGAAGTTTGGAACTAAGGAAGAGAGATTTGGTCCAAGAATCATGAAACTTGACCAAGTTCGTCCATTTTGGTCTTTCTTCGTTACAACTAGCTTCAAAGTTGACCAAAGCCAAATGTCAAGCCTTTATTGATGTAATATGACACATTAAACCCTTTGATGAAGTTTGGAACTAAGGAAGAGAGATTTGGTCCAAGAATCATGAAACTTGACCAAGTTCGTCCATTTTGGTCTTTCTTCGTTACAACTAGCTTCAAAGTTGACCAAAGCCAAATGTCAAGCCTTTATTGATGTAATATGACACATTAAACCCTTTGATGAAGTTTGGAACTAAGGAAGAGAGATTTGGTCCAAGAATCATGAAACTTGACCAAGTTCGTCCATTTTGGTCTTTCTTCGTTACAACTAGCTTCAAAGTTGACCAAAGCCAAATGTCAAGCCTTTATTGATGTAATATGACACATTAAACCCTTTGATGAAGTTTGGAACTAAGGAAGAGAGATTTGGTCCAAGAATCATGAAACTTGACCAAGTTCGTCCATTTTGGTCTTTCTTCGTTACAACTAGCTTCAAAGTTGACCAAAGCCAAATGTCAAGCCTTTATTGATGTAATATGACACATTAAACCCTTTGATGAAGTTTGGAACTAAGGAAGAGAGATTTGGTCCAAGAATCATGAAACTTGACCAAGTTCGTCCATTTTGGTCTTTCTTCGTTACAACTAGCTTCAAAGTTGACCAAAGCCAAATGTCAAGCCTTTATTGATGTAATATGACACATTAAACCCTTTGATGAAGTTTGGAACTAAGGAAGAGAGATTTGGTCCAAGAATCATGAAACTTGACCAAGTTCGTCCATTTTGGTCTTTCTTCGTTACAACTAGCTTCAAAGTTGACCAAAGCCAAATGTCAAGCCTTTATTGATGTAATATGACACATTAAACCCTTTGATGAAGTTTGGAACTAAGGAAGAGAGATTTGGTCCAAGAATCATGAAACTTGACCAAGTTCGTCCATTTTGGTCTTTCTTCGTTACAACTAGCTTCAAAGTTGACCAAAGCCAAATGTCAAGCCTTTATTGATGTAATATGACACATTAAACCCTTTGATGAAGTTTGGAACTAAGGAAGAGAGATTTGGTCCAAGAATCATGAAACTTGACCAAGTTCGTCCATTTTGGTCTTTCTTCGTTACAACTAGCTTCAAAGTTGACCAAAGCCAAATGTCAAGCCTTTATTGATGTAATATGACACATTAAACCCTTTGATGAAGTTTGGAACTAAGGAAGAGAGATTTGGTCCAAGAATCATGAAACTTGACCAAGTTCGTCCATTTTGGTCTTTCTTCGTTACAACTAGCTTCAAAGTTGACCAAAGCCAAATGTCAAGCCTTTATTGATGTAATATGACACATTAAACCCTTTGATGAAGTTTGGAACAAAGAAGAGAGATTTGGTCCAAGAATCATGAAACTTGACCAAGTTCGTCCATTTTGGTCTTTCTTCGTTACAACTAGCTTCAAAGTTGACCAAAGCCAAATGTCAAGCCTTTATTGATGTAATATGACACATTAAACCCTTTGATGAAGTTTGGAACTAAGGAAGAGAGATTTGGTCCAAGAATCATGAAACTTGACCAAGTTCGTCCATTTTGGTCTTTCTTCGTTACAACTAGCTTCAAAGTTGACCAAAGCCAAATGTCAAGCCTTTATTGATGTAATATGACACATTAAACCCTTTGATGAAGTTTGGAACTAAGGAAGAGAGATTTGGTCCAAGAATCATGAAACTTGACCAAGTTCGTCCATTTTGGTCTTTCTTCGTTACAACTAGCTTCAAAGTTGACCAAAGCCAAATGTCAAGCCTTTATTGATGTAATATGACACATTAAACCCTTTGATGAAGTTTGGAACTAAGGAAGAGAGATTTGGTCCAAGAATCATGAAACTTGACCAAGTTCGTCCATTTTGGTCTTTCTTCGTTACAACTAGCTTCAAAGTTGACCAAAGCCAAATGTCAAGCCTTTATTGATGTAATATGACACATTAAACCCTTTGATGAAGTTTGGAACTAAGGAAGAGAGATTTGGTCCAAGAATCATGAAACTTGACCAAGTTCGTCCATTTTGGTCTTTCTTCGTTACAACTAGCTTCAAAGTTGACCAAAGCCAAATGTCAAGCCTTTATTGATGTAATATGACACATTAAACCCTTTGATGAAGTTTGGAACTAAGGAAGAGAGATTTGGTCCAAGAATCATGAAACTTGACCAAGTTCGTCCATTTTGGTCTTTCTTCGTTACAACTAGCTTCAAAGTTGACCAAAGCCAAATGTCAAGCCTTTATTGATGTAATATGACACATTAAACCCTTTGATGAAGTTTGGAACTAAGGAAGAGAGATTTGGTCCAAGAATCATGAAACTTGACCAAGTTCGTCCATTTTGGTCTTTCTTCGTTACAACTAGCTTCAAAGTTGACCAAAGCCAAATGTCAAGCCTTTATTGATGTAATATGACACATTAAACCCTTTGATGAAGTTTGGAACTAAGGAAGAGAGATTTGGTCCTAGAATCATGAAACTTGACCAAGTTCGTCCATTTTGGTCTTTCTTCGTTACAACTAGCTTCAAAGTTGACCAAAGCCAAATGTCAAGCCTTTATTGATGTAATATGACACATTAAACCCTTTGATGAAGTTTGGAACTAAGGAAGAGAGATTTGGTCCAAGAATCATGAAACTTGACCAAGTTCGTCCATTTTGGTCTTTCTTCGTTACAACTAGCTTCAAAGTTGACCAAAGCCAAATGTCAAGCCTTTATTGATGTAATATGACACATTAAACCCTTTGATGAAGTTTGGAACTAAGGAAGAGAGATTTGGTCCAAGAATCATGAAACTTGACCAAGTTCGTCCATTTTGGTCTTTCTTCGTTACAACTAGCTTCAAAGTTGACCAAAGCCAAATGTCAAGCCTTTATTGATGTAATATGACACATTAAACCCTTTGATGAAGTTTGGAACTAAGGAAGAGAGATTTGGTCCAAGAATCATGAAACTTGACCAAGTTCGTCCATTTTGGTCTTTCTTCGTTACAACTAGCTTCAAAGTTGACCAAAGCCAAATGTCAAGCCTTTATTGATGTAATATGACACATTAAACCCTTTGATGAAGTTTGGAACTAAGGAAGAGAGATTTGGTCCAAGAATCATGAAACTTGACCAAGTTCGTCCATTTTGGTCTTTCTTCGTTACAACTAGCTTCAAAGTTGACCAAAGCCAAATGTCAAGCCTTTATTGATGTAATATGACACATTAAACCCTTTGATGAAGTTTGGAACCAAAGAAGAGAGATTTGGTCCAAGAATCATGAAACTTGACCAAGTTCGTCCATTTTGGTCTTTCTTCGTTACAACTAGCTTCAAAGTTGACCAAAGCCAAATGTCAAGCCTTTATTGATGTAATATGACACATTAAACCCTTTGATGAAGTTTGGAACCAAAGAAGAGAGATTTGGTCCAAGAATCATGAAACTTGACCAAGTTCGTCCATTTTGGTCTTTCTTCGTTACAACTAGCTTCAAAGTTGACCAAAGCCAAATGTCAAGCCTTTATTGATGTAATATGACACATTAAACCCTTTGATGAAGTTTGGAACTAAGGAAGAGAGATTTGGTCCAAGAATCATGAAACTTGACCAAGTTCGTCCATTTTGGTCTTTCTTCGTTACAACTAGCTTCAAAGTTGACCAAAGCCAAATGTCAAGCCTTTATTGATGTAATATGACACATTAAACCCTTTGATGAAGTTTGGAACCAAAGAAGAGATTTGGTCCAAGAATCATGAAACTTGACCAAGTTCGTCCATTTTGGTCTTTCTTCGTTACAACTAGCTTCAAAGTTGACCAAAGCCAAATGTCAAGCCTTTATTGATGTAATATGACACATTAAACCCTTTGATGAAGTTTGGAACTAAGGAAGAGAGATTTGGTCCTAGAATCATGAAACTTGACCAAGTTCGTCCATTTTGGTCTTTCTTCGTTACAACTAGCTTCAAAGTTGACCAAAGCCAAATGTCAAGCCTTTATTGATGTAATATGACACATTAAACCCTTTGATGAAGTTTGGAACTAAGGAAGAGAGATTTGGTCCAAGAATCATGAAACTTGACCAAGTTCGTCCATTTTGGTCTTTCTTCGTTACAACTAGCTTCAAAGTTGACCAAAGCCAAATGTCAAGCCTTTATTGATGTAATATGACACATTAAACCCTTTGATGAAGTTTGGAACTAAGGAAGAGAGATTTGGTCCAAGAATCATGAAACTTGACCAAGTTCGTCCATTTTGGTCTTTCTTCGTTACAACTAGCTTCAAAGTTGACCAAAGCCAAATGTCAAGCCTTTATTGATGTAATATGACACATTAAACCCTTTGATGAAGTTTGGAACCAAAGAAGAGAGATTTGGTCCAAGAATCATGAAACTTGACCAAGTTCGTCCATTTTGGTCTTTCTTCGTTACAACTAGCTTCAAAGTTGACCAAAGCCAAATGTCAAGCCTTTATTGATGTAATATGACACATTAAACCCTTTGATGAAGTTTGGAACTAAGAAGAGAGATTTGGTCCAAGAATCATGAAACTTGACCAAGTTCGTCCATTTTGGTCTTTCTTCGTTACAACTAGCTTCAAAGTTGACCAAAGCCAAATGTCAAGCCTTTATTGATGTAATATGACACATTAAACCCTTTGATGAAGTTTGGAACTAAGGAAGAGAGATTTGGTCCAAGAATCATGAAACTTGACCAAGTTCGTCCATTTTGGTCTTTCTTCGTTACAACTAGCTTCAAAGTTGACCAAAGCCAAATGTCAAGCCTTTATTGATGTAATATGACACATTAAACCCTTTGATGAAGTTTGGAACTAAGGAAGAGAGATTTGGTCCAAGAATCATGAAACTTGACCAAGTTCGTCCATTTTGGTCTTTCTTCGTTACAACTAGCTTCAAAGTTGACCAAAGCCAAATGTCAAGCCTTTATTGATGTAATATGACACATTAAACCCTTTGATGAAGTTTGGAACTAAGGAAGAGAGATTTGGTCCAAGAATCATGAAACTTGACCAAGTTCGTCCATTTTGGTCTTTCTTCGTTACAACTAGCTTCAAAGTTGACCAAAGCCAAATGTCAAGCCTTTATTGATGTAATATGACACATTAAACCCTTTGATGAAGTTTGGAACTAAGGAAGAGAGATTTGGTCCAAGAATCATGAAACTTGACCAAGTTCGTCCATTTTGGTCTTTCTTCGTTACAACTAGCTTCAAAGTTGACCAAAGCCAAATGTCAAGCCTTTATTGATGTAATATGACACATTAAACCCTTTGATGAAGTTTGGAACTAAGGAAGAGAGATTTGGTCCAAGAATCATGAAACTTGACCAAGTTCGTCCATTTTGGTCTTTCTTCGTTACAACTAGCTTCAAAGTTGACCAAAGCCAAATGTCAAGCCTTTATTGATGTAATATGACACATTAAACCCTTTGATGAAGTTTGGAACAAAGAAGAGAGATTTGGTCCAAGAATCATGAAACTTGACCAAGTTCGTCCATTTTGGTCTTTCTTCGTTACAACTAGCTTCAAAGTTGACCAAAGCCAAATGTCAAGCCTTTATTGATGTAATATGACACATTAAACCCTTTGATGAAGTTTGGAACTAAGGAAGAGAGATTTGGTCCAAGAATCATGAAACTTGACCAAGTTCGTCCATTTTGGTCTTTCTTCGTTACAACTAGCTTCAAAGTTGACCAAAGCCAAATGTCAAGCCTTTATTGATGTAATATGACACATTAAACCCTTTGATGAAGTTTGGAACTAAGGAAGAGAGATTTGGTCCAAGAATCATGAAACTTGACCAAGTTCGTCCATTTTGGTCTTTCTTCGTTACAACTAGCTTCAAAGTTGACCAAAGCCAAATGTCAAGCCTTTATTGATGTAATATGACACATTAAACCCTTTGATGAAGTTTGGAACTAAGGAAGAGAGATTTGGTCCTAGAATCATGAAACTTGACCAAGTTCGTCCATTTTGGTCTTTCTTCGTTACAACTAGCTTCAAAGTTGACCAAAGCCAAATGTCAAGCCTTTATTGATGTAATATGACACATTAAACCCTTTGATGAAGTTTGGAACTAAGGAAGAGAGATTTGGTCCAAGAATCATGAAACTTGACCAAGTTCGTCCATTTTGGTCTTTCTTCGTTACAACTAGCTTCAAAGTTGACCAAAGCCAAATGTCAAGCCTTTATTGATGTAATATGACACATTAAACCCTTTGATGAAGTTTGGAACTAAGGAAGAGAGATTTGGTCCAAGAATCATGAAACTTGACCAAGTTCGTCCATTTTGGTCTTTCTTCGTTACAACTAGCTTCAAAGTTGACCAAAGCCAAATGTCAAGCCTTTATTGATGTAATATGACACATTAAACCCTTTGATGAAGTTTGGAACTAAGGAAGAGAGATTTGGTCCAAGAATCATGAAACTTGACCAAGTTCGTCCATTTTGGTCTTTCTTCGTTACAACTAGCTTCAAAGTTGACCAAAGCCAAATGTCAAGCCTTTATTGATGTAATATGACACATTAAACCCTTTGATGAAGTTTGGAACTAAGGAAGAGAGATTTGGTCCAAGAATCATGAAACTTGACCAAGTTCGTCCATTTTGGTCTTTCTTCGTTACAACTAGCTTCAAAGTTGACCAAAGCCAAATGTCAAGCCTTTATTGATGTAATATGACACATTAAACCCTTTGATGAAGTTTGGAACTAAGGAAGAGAGATTTGGTCCAAGAATCATGAAACTTGACCAAGTTCGTCCATTTTGGTCTTTCTTCGTTACAACTAGCTTCAAAGTTGACCAAAGCCAAATGTCAAGCCTTTATTGATGTAATATGACACATTAAACCCTTTGATGAAGTTTGGAACTAAGGAAGAGAGATTTGGTCCAAGAATCATGAAACTTGACCAAGTTCGTCCATTTTGGTCTTTCTTCGTTACAACTAGCTTCAAAGTTGACCAAAGCCAAATGTCAAGCCTTTATTGATGTAATATGACACATTAAACCCTTTGATGAAGTTTGGAACTAAGGAAGAGAGATTTGGTCCAAGAATCATGAAACTTGACCAAGTTCGTCCATTTTGGTCTTTCTTCGTTACAACTAGCTTCAAAGTTGACCAAAGCCAAATGTCAAGCCTTTATTGATGTAATATGACACATTAAACCCTTTGATGAAGTTTGGAACTAAGGAAGAGAGATTTGGTCCAAGAATCATGAAACTTGACCAAGTTCGTCCATTTTGGTCTTTCTTCGTTACAACTAGCTTCAAAGTTGACCAAAGCCAAATGTCAAGCCTTTATTGATGTAATATGACACATTAAACCCTTTGATGAAGTTTGGAACCAAAGAAGAGAGATTTGGTCCAAGAATCATGAAACTTGACCAAGTTCGTCCATTTTGGTCTTTCTTCGTTACAACTAGCTTCAAAGTTGACCAAAGCCAAATGTCAAGCCTTTATTGATGTAATATGACACATTAAACCCTTTGATGAAGTTTGGAACTAAGGAAGAGAGATTTGGTCCAAGAATCATGAAACTTGACCAAGTTCGTCCATTTTGGTCTTTCTTCGTTACAACTAGCTTCAAAGTTGACCAAAGCCAAATGTCAAGCCTTTATTGATGTAATATGACACATTAAACCCTTTGATGAAGTTTGGAACTAAGGAAGAGAGATTTGGTCCAAGAATCATGAAACTTGACCAAGTTCGTCCATTTTGGTCTTTCTTCGTTACAACTAGCTTCAAAGTTGACCAAAGCCAAATGTCAAGCCTTTATTGATGTAATATGACACATTAAACCCTTTGATGAAGTTTGGAACAAAGGAAGAGAGATTTGGTCCAAGAATCATGAAACTTGACCAAGTTCGTCCATTTTGGTCTTTCTTCGTTACAACTAGCTTCAAAGTTGACCAAAGCCAAATGTCAAGCCTTTATTGATGTAATATGACACATTAAACCCTTTGATGAAGTTTGGAACAAGGAAGAGAGATTTGGTCCAAGAATCATGAAACTTGACCAAGTTCGTCCATTTTGGTCTTTCTTCGTTACAACTAGCTTCAAAGTTGACCAAAGCCAAATGTCAAGCCTTTATTGATGTAATATGACACATTAAACCCTTTGATGAAGTTTGGAACTAAGGAAGAGAGATTTGGTCCAAGAATCATGAAACTTGACCAAGTTCGTCCATTTTGGTCTTTCTTCGTTACAACTAGCTTCAAAGTTGACCAAAGCCAAATGTCAAGCCTTTATTGATGTAATATGACACATTAAACCCTTTGATGAAGTTTGGAACTAAGGAAGAGAGATTTGGTCCAAGAATCATGAAACTTGACCAAGTTCGTCCATTTTGGTCTTTCTTCGTTACAACTAGCTTCAAAGTTGACCAAAGCCAAATGTCAAGCCTTTATTGATGTAATATGACACATTAAACCCTTTGATGAAGTTTGGAACCAAAGAAGAGAGATTTGGTCCAAGAATCATGAAACTTGACCAAGTTCGTCCATTTTGGTCTTTCTTCGTTACAACTAGCTTCAAAGTTGACCAAAGCCAAATGTCAAGCCTTTATTGATGTAATATGACACATTAAACCCTTTGATGAAGTTTGGAACTAAGGAAGAGAGATTTGGTCCAAGAATCATGAAACTTGACCAAGTTCGTCCATTTTGGTCTTTCTTCGTTACAACTAGCTTCAAAGTTGACCAAAGCCAAATGTCAAGCCTTTATTGATGTAATATGACACATTAAACCCTTTGATGAAGTTTGGAACTAAGGAAGAGAGATTTGGTCCAAGAATCATGAAACTTGACCAAGTTCGTCCATTTTGGTCTTTCTTCGTTACAACTAGCTTCAAAGTTGACCAAAGCCAAATGTCAAGCCTTTATTGATGTAATATGACACATTAAACCCTTTGATGAAGTTTGGAACAAAGGAAGAGAGATTTGGTCCAAGAATCATGAAACTTGACCAAGTTCGTCCATTTTGGTCTTTCTTCGTTACAACTAGCTTCAAAGTTGACCAAAGCCAAATGTCAAGCCTTTATTGATGTAATATGACACATTAAACCCTTTGATGAAGTTTGGAACTAAGGAAGAGAGATTTGGTCCAAGAATCATGAAACTTGACCAAGTTCGTCCATTTTGGTCTTTCTTCGTTACAACTAGCTTCAAAGTTGACCAAAGCCAAATGTCAAGCCTTTATTGATGTAATATGACACATTAAACCCTTTGATGAAGTTTGGAACTAAGGAAGAGAGATTTGGTCCAAGAATCATGAAACTTGACCAAGTTCGTCCATTTTGGTCTTTCTTCGTTACAACTAGCTTCAAAGTTGACCAAAGCCAAATGTCAAGCCTTTATTGATGTAATATGACACATTAAACCCTTTGATGAAGTTTGGAACTAAGGAAGAGAGATTTGGTCCAAGAATCATGAAACTTGACCAAGTTCGTCCATTTTGGTCTTTCTTCGTTACAACTAGCTTCAAAGTTGACCAAAGCCAAATGTCAAGCCTTTATTGATGTAATATGACACATTAAACCCTTTGATGAAGTTTGGAACAAAGAAGAGAGATTTGGTCCAAGAATCATGAAACTTGACCAAGTTCGTCCATTTTGGTCTTTCTTCGTTACAACTAGCTTCAAAGTTGACCAAAGCCAAATGTCAAGCCTTTATTGATGTAATATGACACATTAAACCCTTTGATGAAGTTTGGAACTAAGGAAGAGAGATTTGGTCCAAGAATCATGAAACTTGACCAAGTTCGTCCATTTTGGTCTTTCTTCGTTACAACTAGCTTCAAAGTTGACCAAAGCCAAATGTCAAGCCTTTATTGATGTAATATGACACATTAAACCCTTTGATGAAGTTTGGAACTAAGGAAGAGAGATTTGGTCCAAGAATCATGAAACTTGACCAAGTTCGTCCATTTTGGTCTTTCTTCGTTACAACTAGCTTCAAAGTTGACCAAAGCCAAATGTCAAGCCTTTATTGATGTAATATGACACATTAAACCCTTTGATGAAGTTTGGAACCAAGGAAGAGAGATTTGGTCCAAGAATCATGAAACTTGACCAAGTTCGTCCATTTTGGTCTTTCTTCGTTACAACTAGCTTCAAAGTTGACCAAAGCCAAATGTCAAGCCTTTATTGATGTAATATGACACATTAAACCCTTTGATGAAGTTTGGAACTAAGGAAGAGAGATTTGGTCCAAGAATCATGAAACTTGACCAAGTTCGTCCATTTTGGTCTTTCTTCGTTACAACTAGCTTCAAAGTTGACCAAAGCCAAATGTCAAGCCTTTATTGATGTAATATGACACATTAAACCCTTTGATGAAGTTTGGAACTAAGGAAGAGAGATTTGGTCCAAGAATCATGAAACTTGACCAAGTTCGTCCATTTTGGTCTTTCTTCGTTACAACTAGCTTCAAAGTTGACCAAAGCCAAATGTCAAGCCTTTATTGATGTAATATGACACATTAAACCCTTTGATGAAGTTTGGAACTAAGGAAGAGAGATTTGGTCCAAGAATCATGAAACTTGACCAAGTTCGTCCATTTTGGTCTTTCTTCGTTACAACTAGCTTCAAAGTTGACCAAAGCCAAATGTCAAGCCTTTATTGATGTAATATGACACATTAAACCCTTTGATGAAGTTTGGAACTAAGGAAGAGAGATTTGGTCCAAGAATCATGAAACTTGACCAAGTTCGTCCATTTTGGTCTTTCTTCGTTACAACTAGCTTCAAAGTTGACCAAAGCCAAATGTCAAGCCTTTATTGATGTAATATGACACATTAAACCCTTTGATGAAGTTTGGAACCAAGGAAGAGAGATTTGGTCCAAGAATCATGAAACTTGACCAAGTTCGTCCATTTTGGTCTTTCTTCGTTACAACTAGCTTCAAAGTTGACCAAAGCCAAATGTCAAGCCTTTATTGATGTAATATGACACATTAAACCCTTTGATGAAGTTTGGAACTAAGGAAGAGAGATTTGGTCCAAGAATCATGAAACTTGACCAAGTTCGTCCATTTTGGTCTTTCTTCGTTACAACTAGCTTCAAAGTTGACCAAAGCCAAATGTCAAGCCTTTATTGATGTAATATGACACATTAAACCCTTTGATGAAGTTTGGAACCAAGGAAGAGAGATTTGGTCCAAGAATCATGAAACTTGACCAAGTTCGTCCATTTTGGTCTTTCTTCGTTACAACTAGCTTCAAAGTTGACCAAAGCCAAATGTCAAGCCTTTATTGATGTAATATGACACATTAAACCCTTTGATGAAGTTTGGAACTAAGGAAGAGAGATTTGGTCCAAGAATCATGAAACTTGACCAAGTTCGTCCATTTTGGTCTTTCTTCGTTACAACTAGCTTCAAAGTTGACCAAAGCCAAATGTCAAGCCTTTATTGATGTAATATGACACATTAAACCCTTTGATGAAGTTTGGAACTAAGGAAGAGAGATTTGGTCCAAGAATCATGAAACTTGACCAAGTTCGTCCATTTTGGTCTTTCTTCGTTACAACTAGCTTCAAAGTTGACCAAAGCCAAATGTCAAGCCTTTATTGATGTAATATGACACATTAAACCCTTTGATGAAGTTTGGAACCAAGGAAGAGAGATTTGGTCCAAGAATCATGAAACTTGACCAAGTTCGTCCATTTTGGTCTTTCTTCGTTACAACTAGCTTCAAAGTTGACCAAAGCCAAATGTCAAGCCTTTATTGATGTAATATGACACATTAAACCCTTTGATGAAGTTTGGAACTAAGGAAGAGAGATTTGGTCCTAGAATCATGAAACTTGACCAAGTTCGTCCATTTTGGTCTTTCTTCGTTACAACTAGCTTCAAAGTTGACCAAAGCCAAATGTCAAGCCTTTATTGATGTAATATGACACATTAAACCCTTTGATGAAGTTTGGAACTAAGGAAGAGAGATTTGGTCCAAGAATCATGAAACTTGACCAAGTTCGTCCATTTTGGTCTTTCTTCGTTACAACTAGCTTCAAAGTTGACCAAAGCCAAATGTCAAGCCTTTATTGATGTAATATGACACATTAAACCCTTTGATGAAGTTTGGAACCAAAGAAGAGAGATTTGGTCCAAGAATCATGAAACTTGACCAAGTTCGTCCATTTTGGTCTTTCTTCGTTACAACTAGCTTCAAAGTTGACCAAAGCCAAATGTCAAGCCTTTATTGATGTAATATGACACATTAAACCCTTTGATGAAGTTTGGAACTAAGGAAGAGAGATTTGGTCCAAGAATCATGAAACTTGACCAAGTTCGTCCATTTTGGTCTTTCTTCGTTACAACTAGCTTCAAAGTTGACCAAAGCCAAATGTCAAGCCTTTATTGATGTAATATGACACATTAAACCCTTTGATGAAGTTTGGAACCAAAGAAGAGAGATTTGGTCCAAGAATCATGAAACTTGACCAAGTTCGTCCATTTTGGTCTTTCTTCGTTACAACTAGCTTCAAAGTTGACCAAAGCCAAATGTCAAGCCTTTATTGATGTAATATGACACATTAAACCCTTTGATGAAGTTTGGAACTAAGGAAGAGAGATTTGGTCCAAGAATCATGAAACTTGACCAAGTTCGTCCATTTTGGTCTTTCTTCGTTACAACTAGCTTCAAAGTTGACCAAAGCCAAATGTCAAGCCTTTATTGATGTAATATGACACATTAAACCCTTTGATGAAGTTTGGAACAAAGGAAGAGAGATTTGGTCCAAGAATCATGAAACTTGACCAAGTTCGTCCATTTTGGTCTTTCTTCGTTACAACTAGCTTCAAAGTTGACCAAAGCCAAATGTCAAGCCTTTATTGATGTAATATGACACATTAAACCCTTTGATGAAGTTTGGAACTAAGGAAGAGAGATTTGGTCCAAGAATCATGAAACTTGACCAAGTTCGTCCATTTTGGTCTTTCTTCGTTACAACTAGCTTCAAAGTTGACCAAAGCCAAATGTCAAGCCTTTATTGATGTAATATGACACATTAAACCCTTTGATGAAGTTTGGAACTAAGGAAGAGAGATTTGGTCCAAGAATCATGAAACTTGACCAAGTTCGTCCATTTTGGTCTTTCTTCGTTACAACTAGCTTCAAAGTTGACCAAAGCCAAATGTCAAGCCTTTATTGATGTAATATGACACATTAAACCCTTTGATGAAGTTTGGAACAAAGAAGAGAGATTTGGTCCAAGAATCATGAAACTTGACCAAGTTCGTCCATTTTGGTCTTTCTTCGTTACAACTAGCTTCAAAGTTGACCAAAGCCAAATGTCAAGCCTTTATTGATGTAATATGACACATTAAACCCTTTGATGAAGTTTGGAACTAAGGAAGAGAGATTTGGTCCAAGAATCATGAAACTTGACCAAGTTCGTCCATTTTGGTCTTTCTTCGTTACAACTAGCTTCAAAGTTGACCAAAGCCAAATGTCAAGCCTTTATTGATGTAATATGACACATTAAACCCTTTGATGAAGTTTGGAACTAAGGAAGAGAGATTTGGTCCAAGAATCATGAAACTTGACCAAGTTCGTCCATTTTGGTCTTTCTTCGTTACAACTAGCTTCAAAGTTGACCAAAGCCAAATGTCAAGCCTTTATTGATGTAATATGACACATTAAACCCTTTGATGAAGTTTGGAACTAAGGAAGAGAGATTTGGTCCAAGAATCATGAAACTTGACCAAGTTCGTCCATTTTGGTCTTTCTTCGTTACAACTAGCTTCAAAGTTGACCAAAGCCAAATGTCAAGCCTTTATTGATGTAATATGACACATTAAACCCTTTGATGAAGTTTGGAACTAAGGAAGAGAGATTTGGTCCAAGAATCATGAAACTTGACCAAGTTCGTCCATTTTGGTCTTTCTTCGTTACAACTAGCTTCAAAGTTGACCAAAGCCAAATGTCAAGCCTTTATTGATGTAATATGACACATTAAACCCTTTGATGAAGTTTGGAACCAAGGAAGAGAGATTTGGTCCAAGAATCATGAAACTTGACCAAGTTCGTCCATTTTGGTCTTTCTTCGTTACAACTAGCTTCAAAGTTGACCAAAGCCAAATGTCAAGCCTTTATTGATGTAATATGACACATTAAACCCTTTGATGAAGTTTGGAACTAAGGAAGAGAGATTTGGTCCAAGAATCATGAAACTTGACCAAGTTCGTCCATTTTGGTCTTTCTTCGTTACAACTAGCTTCAAAGTTGACCAAAGCCAAATGTCAAGCCTTTATTGATGTAATATGACACATTAAACCCTTTGATGAAGTTTGGAACTAAGGAAGAGAGATTTGGTCCAAGAATCATGAAACTTGACCAAGTTCGTCCATTTTGGTCTTTCTTCGTTACAACTAGCTTCAAAGTTGACCAAAGCCAAATGTCAAGCCTTTATTGATGTAATATGACACATTAAACCCTTTGATGAAGTTTGGAACAAAGGAAGAGAGATTTGGTCCAAGAATCATGAAACTTGACCAAGTTCGTCCATTTTGGTCTTTCTTCGTTACAACTAGCTTCAAAGTTGACCAAAGCCAAATGTCAAGCCTTTATTGATGTAATATGACACATTAAACCCTTTGATGAAGTTTGGAACTAAGGAAGAGAGATTTGGTCCAAGAATCATGAAACTTGACCAAGTTCGTCCATTTTGGTCTTTCTTCGTTACAACTAGCTTCAAAGTTGACCAAAGCCAAATGTCAAGCCTTTATTGATGTAATATGACACATTAAACCCTTTGATGAAGTTTGGAACTAAGGAAGAGAGATTTGGTCCAAGAATCATGAAACTTGACCAAGTTCGTCCATTTTGGTCTTTCTTCGTTACAACTAGCTTCAAAGTTGACCAAAGCCAAATGTCAAGCCTTTATTGATGTAATATGACACATTAAACCCTTTGATGAAGTTTGGAACCAAAGAAGAGAGATTTGGTCCAAGAATCATGAAACTTGACCAAGTTCGTCCATTTTGGTCTTTCTTCGTTACAACTAGCTTCAAAGTTGACCAAAGCCAAATGTCAAGCCTTTATTGATGTAATATGACACATTAAACCCTTTGATGAAGTTTGGAACTAAGGAAGAGAGATTTGGTCCAAGAATCATGAAACTTGACCAAGTTCGTCCATTTTGGTCTTTCTTCGTTACAACTAGCTTCAAAGTTGACCAAAGCCAAATGTCAAGCCTTTATTGATGTAATATGACACATTAAACCCTTTGATGAAGTTTGGAACTAAGGAAGAGAGATTTGGTCCAAGAATCATGAAACTTGACCAAGTTCGTCCATTTTGGTCTTTCTTCGTTACAACTAGCTTCAAAGTTGACCAAAGCCAAATGTCAAGCCTTTATTGATGTAATATGACACATTAAACCCTTTGATGAAGTTTGGAACTAAGGAAGAGAGATTTGGTCCAAGAATCATGAAACTTGACCAAGTTCGTCCATTTTGGTCTTTCTTCGTTACAACTAGCTTCAAAGTTGACCAAAGCCAAATGTCAAGCCTTTATTGATGTAATATGACACATTAAACCCTTTGATGAAGTTTGGAACTAAGGAAGAGAGATTTGGTCCAAGAATCATGAAACTTGACCAAGTTCGTCCATTTTGGTCTTTCTTCGTTACAACTAGCTTCAAAGTTGACCAAAGCCAAATGTCAAGCCTTTATTGATGTAATATGACACATTAAACCCTTTGATGAAGTTTGGAACTAAGGAAGAGAGATTTGGTCCAAGAATCATGAAACTTGACCAAGTTCGTCCATTTTGGTCTTTCTTCGTTACAACTAGCTTCAAAGTTGACCAAAGCCAAATGTCAAGCCTTTATTGATGTAATATGACACATTAAACCCTTTGATGAAGTTTGGAACTAAGGAAGAGAGATTTGGTCCAAGAATCATGAAACTTGACCAAGTTCGTCCATTTTGGTCTTTCTTCGTTACAACTAGCTTCAAAGTTGACCAAAGCCAAATGTCAAGCCTTTATTGATGTAATATGACACATTAAACCCTTTGATGAAGTTTGGAACTAAGGAAGAGAGATTTGGTCCAAGAATCATGAAACTTGACCAAGTTCGTCCATTTTGGTCTTTCTTCGTTACAACTAGCTTCAAAGTTGACCAAAGCCAAATGTCAAGCCTTTATTGATGTAATATGACACATTAAACCCTTTGATGAAGTTTGGAACAAAGGAAGAGAGATTTGGTCCAAGAATCATGAAACTTGACCAAGTTCGTCCATTTTGGTCTTTCTTCGTTACAACTAGCTTCAAAGTTGACCAAAGCCAAATGTCAAGCCTTTATTGATGTAATATGACACATTAAACCCTTTGATGAAGTTTGGAACTAAGGAAGAGAGATTTGGTCCAAGAATCATGAAACTTGACCAAGTTCGTCCATTTTGGTCTTTCTTCGTTACAACTAGCTTCAAAGTTGACCAAAGCCAAATGTCAAGCCTTTATTGATGTAATATGACACATTAAACCCTTTGATGAAGTTTGGAACTAAGGAAGAGAGATTTGGTCCAAGAATCATGAAACTTGACCAAGTTCGTCCATTTTGGTCTTTCTTCGTTACAACTAGCTTCAAAGTTGACCAAAGCCAAATGTCAAGCCTTTATTGATGTAATATGACACATTAAACCCTTTGATGAAGTTTGGAACTAAGGAAGAGAGATTTGGTCCAAGAATCATGAAACTTGACCAAGTTCGTCCATTTTGGTCTTTCTTCGTTACAACTAGCTTCAAAGTTGACCAAAGCCAAATGTCAAGCCTTTATTGATGTAATATGACACATTAAACCCTTTGATGAAGTTTGGAACTAAGGAAGAGAGATTTGGTCCAAGAATCATGAAACTTGACCAAGTTCGTCCATTTTGGTCTTTCTTCGTTACAACTAGCTTCAAAGTTGACCAAAGCCAAATGTCAAGCCTTTATTGATGTAATATGACACATTAAACCCTTTGATGAAGTTTGGAACTAAGGAAGAGAGATTTGGTCCAAGAATCATGAAACTTGACCAAGTTCGTCCATTTTGGTCTTTCTTCGTTACAACTAGCTTCAAAGTTGACCAAAGCCAAATGTCAAGCCTTTATTGATGTAATATGACACATTAAACCCTTTGATGAAGTTTGGAACTAAGGAAGAGAGATTTGGTCCAAGAATCATGAAACTTGACCAAGTTCGTCCATTTTGGTCTTTCTTCGTTACAACTAGCTTCAAAGTTGACCAAAGCCAAATGTCAAGCCTTTATTGATGTAATATGACACATTAAACCCTTTGATGAAGTTTGGAACAAAGGAAGAGAGATTTGGTCCAAGAATCATGAAACTTGACCAAGTTCGTCCATTTTGGTCTTTCTTCGTTACAACTAGCTTCAAAGTTGACCAAAGCCAAATGTCAAGCCTTTATTGATGTAATATGACACATTAAACCCTTTGATGAAGTTTGGAACCAAAGAAGAGAGATTTGGTCCAAGAATCATGAAACTTGACCAAGTTCGTCCATTTTGGTCTTTCTTCGTTACAACTAGCTTCAAAGTTGACCAAAGCCAAATGTCAAGCCTTTATTGATGTAATATGACACATTAAACCCTTTGATGAAGTTTGGAACAAAGGAAGAGAGATTTGGTCCAAGAATCATGAAACTTGACCAAGTTCGTCCATTTTGGTCTTTCTTCGTTACAACTAGCTTCAAAGTTGACCAAAGCCAAATGTCAAGCCTTTATTGATGTAATATGACACATTAAACCCTTTGATGAAGTTTGGAACTAAGGAAGAGAGATTTGGTCCAAGAATCATGAAACTTGACCAAGTTCGTCCATTTTGGTCTTTCTTCGTTACAACTAGCTTCAAAGTTGACCAAAGCCAAATGTCAAGCCTTTATTGATGTAATATGACACATTAAACCCTTTGATGAAGTTTGGAACTAAGGAAGAGAGATTTGGTCCAAGAATCATGAAACTTGACCAAGTTCGTCCATTTTGGTCTTTCTTCGTTACAACTAGCTTCAAAGTTGACCAAAGCCAAATGTCAAGCCTTTATTGATGTAATATGACACATTAAACCCTTTGATGAAGTTTGGAACCAAAGAAGAGAGATTTGGTCCAAGAATCATGAAACTTGACCAAGTTCGTCCATTTTGGTCTTTCTTCGTTACAACTAGCTTCAAAGTTGACCAAAGCCAAATGTCAAGCCTTTATTGATGTAATATGACACATTAAACCCTTTGATGAAGTTTGGAACCAAAGAAGAGAGATTTGGTCCAAGAATCATGAAACTTGACCAAGTTCGTCCATTTTGGTCTTTCTTCGTTACAACTAGCTTCAAAGTTGACCAAAGCCAAATGTCAAGCCTTTATTGATGTAATATGACACATTAAACCCTTTGATGAAGTTTGGAACTAAGGAAGAGAGATTTGGTCCAAGAATCATGAAACTTGACCAAGTTCGTCCATTTTGGTCTTTCTTCGTTACAACTAGCTTCAAAGTTGACCAAAGCCAAATGTCAAGCCTTTATTGATGTAATATGACACATTAAACCCTTTGATGAAGTTTGGAACTAAGGAAGAGAGATTTGGTCCAAGAATCATGAAACTTGACCAAGTTCGTCCATTTTGGTCTTTCTTCGTTACAACTAGCTTCAAAGTTGACCAAAGCCAAATGTCAAGCCTTTATTGATGTAATATGACACATTAAACCCTTTGATGAAGTTTGGAACAAGGAAGAGAGATTTGGTCCAAGAATCATGAAACTTGACCAAGTTCGTCCATTTTGGTCTTTCTTCGTTACAACTAGCTTCAAAGTTGACCAAAGCCAAATGTCAAGCCTTTATTGATGTAATATGACACATTAAACCCTTTGATGAAGTTTGGAACTAAGGAAGAGAGATTTGGTCCAAGAATCATGAAACTTGACCAAGTTCGTCCATTTTGGTCTTTCTTCGTTACAACTAGCTTCAAAGTTGACCAAAGCCAAATGTCAAGCCTTTATTGATGTAATATGACACATTAAACCCTTTGATGAAGTTTGGAACTAAGGAAGAGAGATTTGGTCCAAGAATCATGAAACTTGACCAAGTTCGTCCATTTTGGTCTTTCTTCGTTACAACTAGCTTCAAAGTTGACCAAAGCCAAATGTCAAGCCTTTATTGATGTAATATGACACATTAAACCCTTTGATGAAGTTTGGAACCAAAGAAGAGAGATTTGGTCCAAGAATCATGAAACTTGACCAAGTTCGTCCATTTTGGTCTTTCTTCGTTACAACTAGCTTCAAAGTTGACCAAAGCCAAATGTCAAGCCTTTATTGATGTAATATGACACATTAAACCCTTTGATGAAGTTTGGAACTAAGGAAGAGAGATTTGGTCCAAGAATCATGAAACTTGACCAAGTTCGTCCATTTTGGTCTTTCTTCGTTACAACTAGCTTCAAAGTTGACCAAAGCCAAATGTCAAGCCTTTATTGATGTAATATGACACATTAAACCCTTTGATGAAGTTTGGAACTAAGGAAGAGAGATTTGGTCCAAGAATCATGAAACTTGACCAAGTTCGTCCATTTTGGTCTTTCTTCGTTACAACTAGCTTCAAAGTTGACCAAAGCCAAATGTCAAGCCTTTATTGATGTAATATGACACATTAAACCCTTTGATGAAGTTTGGAACAAGGAAGAGAGATTTGGTCCAAGAATCATGAAACTTGACCAAGTTCGTCCATTTTGGTCTTTCTTCGTTACAACTAGCTTCAAAGTTGACCAAAGCCAAATGTCAAGCCTTTATTGATGTAATATGACACATTAAACCCTTTGATGAAGTTTGGAACCAAAGAAGAGAGATTTGGTCCAAGAATCATGAAACTTGACCAAGTTCGTCCATTTTGGTCTTTCTTCGTTACAACTAGCTTCAAAGTTGACCAAAGCCAAATGTCAAGCCTTTATTGATGTAATATGACACATTAAACCCTTTGATGAAGTTTGGAACCAAAGAAGAGAGATTTGGTCCAAGAATCATGAAACTTGACCAAGTTCGTCCATTTTGGTCTTTCTTCGTTACAACTAGCTTCAAAGTTGACCAAAGCCAAATGTCAAGCCTTTATTGATGTAATATGACACATTAAACCCTTTGATGAAGTTTGGAACTAAGGAAGAGAGATTTGGTCCAAGAATCATGAAACTTGACCAAGTTCGTCCATTTTGGTCTTTCTTCGTTACAACTAGCTTCAAAGTTGACCAAAGCCAAATGTCAAGCCTTTATTGATGTAATATGACACATTAAACCCTTTGATGAAGTTTGGAACTAAGGAAGAGAGATTTGGTCCAAGAATCATGAAACTTGACCAAGTTCGTCCATTTTGGTCTTTCTTCGTTACAACTAGCTTCAAAGTTGACCAAAGCCAAATGTCAAGCCTTTATTGATGTAATATGACACATTAAACCCTTTGATGAAGTTTGGAACCAAGGAAGAGAGATTTGGTCCAAGAATCATGAAACTTGACCAAGTTCGTCCATTTTGGTCTTTCTTCGTTACAACTAGCTTCAAAGTTGACCAAAGCCAAATGTCAAGCCTTTATTGATGTAATATGACACATTAAACCCTTTGATGAAGTTTGGAACTAAGGAAGAGAGATTTGGTCCAAGAATCATGAAACTTGACCAAGTTCGTCCATTTTGGTCTTTCTTCGTTACAACTAGCTTCAAAGTTGACCAAAGCCAAATGTCAAGCCTTTATTGATGTAATATGACACATTAAACCCTTTGATGAAGTTTGGAACCAAAGAAGAGAGATTTGGTCCAAGAATCATGAAACTTGACCAAGTTCGTCCATTTTGGTCTTTCTTCGTTACAACTAGCTTCAAAGTTGACCAAAGCCAAATGTCAAGCCTTTATTGATGTAATATGACACATTAAACCCTTTGATGAAGTTTGGAACAAAGAAGAGAGATTTGGTCCAAGAATCATGAAACTTGACCAAGTTCGTCCATTTTGGTCTTTCTTCGTTACAACTAGCTTCAAAGTTGACCAAAGCCAAATGTCAAGCCTTATT
Organism: Bauhinia variegata; assembly: GCA_022379115.2. NCBI lineage: Eukaryota > Viridiplantae > Streptophyta > Magnoliopsida > Fabales > Fabaceae > Bauhinia > Bauhinia variegata. The sequence goes on along the minus strand of JAKRYI020000186.1, from coordinate 41,327 downwards.
GATGTAATATGACACATTAAACCCTTTGATGAAGTTTGGAACCAAAGAAGAGAGATTTGGTCCAAGAATCATGAAACTTGACCAAGTTCGTCCATTTTGGTCTTTCTTCGTTACAACTAGCTTCAAAGTTGACCAAAGCCAAATGTCAAGCCTTTATTGATGTAATATGACACATTAAACCCTTTGATGAAGTTTGGAACTAAGGAAGAGAGATTTGGTCCAAGAATCATGAAACTTGACCAAGTTCGTCCATTTTGGTCTTTCTTCGTTACAACTAGCTTCAAAGTTGACCAAAGCCAAATGTCAAGCCTTTATTGATGTAATATGACACATTAAACCCTTTGATGAAGTTTGGAACTAAGGAAGAGAGATTTGGTCCAAGAATCATGAAACTTGACCAAGTTCGTCCATTTTGGTCTTTCTTCGTTACAACTAGCTTCAAAGTTGACCAAAGCCAAATGTCAAGCCTTTATTGATGTAATATGACACATTAAACCCTTTGATGAAGTTTGGAACAAAGGAAGAGAGATTTGGTCCAAGAATCATGAAACTTGACCAAGTTCGTCCATTTTGGTCTTTCTTCGTTACAACTAGCTTCAAAGTTGACCAAAGCCAAATGTCAAGCCTTTATTGATGTAATATGACACATTAAACCCTTTGATGAAGTTTGGAACAAAGGAAGAGAGATTTGGTCCAAGAATCATGAAACTTGACCAAGTTCGTCCATTTTGGTCTTTCTTCGTTACAACTAGCTTCAAAGTTGACCAAAGCCAAATGTCAAGCCTTTATTGATGTAATATGACACATTAAACCCTTTGATGAAGTTTGGAACTAAGGAAGAGAGATTTGGTCCAAGAATCATGAAACTTGACCAAGTTCGTCCATTTTGGTCTTTCTTCGTTACAACTAGCTTCAAAGTTGACCAAAGCCAAATGTCAAGCCTTTATTGATGTAATATGACACATTAAACCCTTTGATGAAGTTTGGAACTAAAGAAGAGAGATTTGGTCCAAGAATCATGAAACTTGACCAAGTTCGTCCATTTTGGTCTTTCTTCGTTACAACTAGCTTCAAAGTTGACCAAAGCCAAATGTCAAGCCTTTATTGATGTAATATGACACATTAAACCCTTTGATGAAGTTTGGAACTAAGGAAGAGAGATTTGGTCCAAGAATCATGAAACTTGACCAAGTTCGTCCATTTTGGTCTTTCTTCGTTACAACTAGCTTCAAAGTTGACCAAAGCCAAATGTCAAGCCTTTATTGATGTAATATGACACATTAAACCCTTTGATGAAGTTTGGAACCAAGGAAGAGAGATTTGGTCCAAGAATCATGAAACTTGACCAAGTTCGTCCATTTTGGTCTTTCTTCGTTACAACTAGCTTCAAAGTTGACCAAAGCCAAATGTCAAGCCTTTATTGATGTAATATGACACATTAAACCCTTTGATGAAGTTTGGAACAAAGGAAGAGAGATTTGGTCCTAGAATCATGAAACTTGACCAAGTTCGTCCATTTTGGTCTTTCTTCGTTACAACTAGCTTCAAAGTTGACCAAAGCCAAATGTCAAGCCTTTATTGATGTAATATGACACATTAAACCCTTTGATGAAGTTTGGAACTAAGGAAGAGAGATTTGGTCCAAGAATCATGAAACTTGACCAAGTTCGTCCATTTTGGTCTTTCTTCGTTACAACTAGCTTCAAAGTTGACCAAAGCCAAATGTCAAGCCTTTATTGATGTAATATGACACATTAAACCCTTTGATGAAGTTTGGAACTAAGGAAGAGAGATTTGGTCCAAGAATCATCCAACTTGACCAAGTTCGTCCATTTTGGTCTTTCTTCGTTACAACTAGCTTCAAAGTTGACCAAAGCCAAATGTCAAGCCTTTATTGATGTAATATGACACATTAAACCCTTTGATGAAGTTTGGAACCAAAGAAGAGAGATTTGGTCCAAGAATCATGAAACTTGACCAAGTTCGTCCATTTTGGTCTTTCTTCGTTACAACTAGCTTCAAAGTTGACCAAAGCCAAATGTCAAGCCTTTATTGATGTAATATGACACATTAAACCCTTTGATGAAGTTTGGAACCAAAGAAGAGAGATTTGGTCCAAGAATCATGAAACTTGACCAAGTTCGTCCATTTTGGTCTTTCTTCGTTACAACTAGCTTCAAAGTTGACCAAAGCCAAATGTCAAGCCTTTATTGATGTAATATGACACATTAAACCCTTTGATGAAGTTTGGAACTAAGGAAGAGAGATTTGGTCCAAGAATCATGAAACTTGACCAAGTTCGTCCATTTTGGTCTTTCTTCGTTACAACTAGCTTCAAAGTTGACCAAAGCCAAATGTCAAGCCTTTATTGATGTAATATGACACATTAAACCCTTTGATGAAGTTTGGAACCAAAGAAGAGAGATTTGGTCCAAGAATCATGAAACTTGACCAAGTTCGTCCATTTTGGTCTTTCTTCGTTACAACTAGCTTCAAAGTTGACCAAAGCCAAATGTCAAGCCTTTATTGATGTAATATGACACATTAAACCCTTTGATGAAGTTTGGAACAAAGGAAGAGAGATTTGGTCCAAGAATCATGAAACTTGACCAAGTTCGTCCATTTTGGTCTTTCTTCGTTACAACTAGCTTCAAAGTTGACCAAAGCCAAATGTCAAGCCTTTATTGATGTAATATGACACATTAAACCCTTTGATGAAGTTTGGAACTAAGGAAGAGAGATTTGGTCCAAGAATCATCCAACTTGACCAAGTTCGTCCATTTTGGTCTTTCTTCGTTACAACTAGCTTCAAAGTTGACCAAAGCCAAATGTCAAGCCTTTATTGATGTAATATGACACATTAAACCCTTTGATGAAGTTTGGAACCAAGGAAGAGAGATTTGGTCCAAGAATCATCCAACTTAACCAAGTTCGTCCATTTTGGTCTTTCTTCGTTTCAACTAGCTTCAAAGTTGACCAAAGCCAAATGTCAAGCCTTATTGATGTAATATGACACATTAAACCCTTTGATGAAGTTTGGAACCAAAGAAGAGAGATTTGGTCCAAGAATCATGAAACTTGACCAAGTTCGTCCATTTTGGTCTTTCTTCGTTACAACTAGCTTCAAAGTTGACCAAAGCCAAATGTCAAGCCTTTATTGATGTAATATGACACATTAAACCCTTTGATGAAGTTTGGAACCAAAGAAGAGAGATTTGGTCCAAGAATCATGAAACTTGACCAAGTTCGTCCATTTTGGTCTTTCTTCGTTACAACTAGCTTCAAAGTTGACCAAAGCCAAATGTCAAGCCTTTATTGATGTAATATGACACATTAAACCCTTTGATGAAGTTTGGAACTAAGGAAGAGAGATTTGGTCCTAGAATCATGAAACTTGACCAAGTTCGTCCATTTTGGTCTTTCTTCGTTACAACTAGCTTCAAAGTTGACCAAAGCCAAATGTCAAGCCTTCATTGATGTAATATGACACATTAAACCCTTTGATGAAGTTTGGAACTAAGGAAGAGAGATTTGGTCCAAGAATCATCCAACTTAACCAAGTTCGTCCATTTTGGTCTTTCTTCGTTTCCACTAGATTCAAAGTTGACCAAAGCCAAATGTCAAGCCTTATTGATGTAATATGACACATTAAACCCTTTGATGAAGTTTGGAACTAAGGAAGAGAGATTTGGTCCAAGAATCATGAAACTTGACCAAGTTCGTCCATTTTGGTCTTTCTTCGTTACAACTAGCTTCAAAGTTGACCAAAGCCAAATGTCAAGCCTTTATTGATGTAATATGACACATTAAACCCTTTGATGAAGTTTGGAACTAAGGAAGAGAGATTTGGTCCTAGAATCATCAACTTAACCAAGTTCGTCCATTTTGGTCTTTCTTCGTTTCAACTAGCTTCAAAGTTGACCAAAGCCAAATGTCAAGCCTTCATTGATGTAATATGACACATTAAACCCTTTGATGAAGTTTGGAACCAAAGAAGTGAGATTTGGTCCAAGAATCATCCAACTTGACCAAGTTCGTCCATTTTGGTCTTTCTTCGTTCGACTAGCTTCAAAGTTGACCAAAGCCAAATGTCAAGCCTTTATTGATGTAATATGACACATTAAACCCTTTGATGAAGTTTGGAACCAAGGAAGAGAGATTTGGTCCTAGAATCATCCAACTTGACCAAGTTCGTCCATTTTGGTCTTTCTTCGTTACAACTAGCTTCAAAGTTGACCAAAGCCAAATGTCAAGCCTTTATTGATGTAATATGACACATTAAACCCTTTGATGAAGTTTGGAACCAAGGAAGAGAGATTTGGTCCTAGAATCATCCAACTTGACCAAGTTCGTCCATTTTGGTCTTTCTTCGTTTAACTAGCTTCAAAGTTGACCAAAGCCAAATGTCAAGCCTTGATTGATGTAATATGACACATTAAACCCTTTGATGAAGTTTGGAACCAAGGAAGAGAGATTTGGTCCAAGAATCATCCAACTTGACCAAGTTCGTCCATTTTGGTCTTTCTTCGTTTCGACTAGCTTCAAAGTTGACCAAAGCCAAATGTCAAGCCTTGATTGATGTAATATGACACATTAAACCCTTTGATGAAGTTTGGAACTAAGGAAGAGAGATTTGGTCCTAGAATCATCTAACTTGACCAAGTTCGTCCATTTTGGTCTTTCTTCGTTTCAACTAGATTCAAAGTTGACCAAAGCCAAATGTCAAGCCTTGATTGATGTAATATGACACATTAAACCCTTTGATGAAGTTTGGAACCAAGGAAGAGAGATTTGGTCCTAGAATCATGAACTTGACCAAGTTCGTCCATTTTGGTCTTTCTTCGTTTTGACTAGCTTCAAAGTTGACCAAAGCCAAATGTCAAGCCTTGATTGATGTAATATGACACATTAAACCCTTTGATGAAGTTTGGAACTAAGGAAGAGAGATTTGGTCCTAGAATCATCCAACTTAACCAAGTTCGTCCATTTTGGTCTTTCTTCGTTTCCACTAGATTCAAAGTTGACCAAAGCCAAATGTCAAGCCTTCATTGATGTAATATGACACATTAAACCCTTTGATGAAGTTTGGAACCAAAGAAGTGAGATTTGGTCCAAGAATCATCCAACTTGACCAAGTTCGTCCATTTTGGTCTTTCTTCGTTTCGACTAGCTTCAAAGTTGACCAAAGCCAAATGTCAAGCCTTGATTGATGTAATATGACACATTAAACCCTTTGATGAAGTTTGGAACCAAGGAAGAGAGATTTGGTCCAAGAATCATGAAACTTGACCAAGTTCGTCCATTTTGGTCTTTCTTCGTTACAACTAGATTCAAAGTTGACCAAAGCCAAATGTCAAGCCTTTATTGATGTAATATGACACATTAAACCCTTTGATGAAGTTTGGAACTAAGGAAGAGAGATTTGGTCCTAGAATCATCCAACTTGACCAAGTTCGTCCATTTTGGTCTTTCTTCGTTTCCACTAGATTCAAAGTTGACCAAAGCCAAATGTCAAGCCTTTATTGATGTAATATGACACATTAAACCCTTTGATGAAGTTTGGAACTAAGGAAGAGAGATTTGGTCCAAGAATCATCCAACTTGACCAAGTTCGTCCATTTTGGTCTTTCTTCGTTTCCACTAGATTCAAAGTTGACCAAAGCCAAATGTCAAGCCTTTATTGATGTAATATGACACATTAAACCCTTTGATGAAGTTTGGAACCAAAGAAGTGAGATTTGGTCCAAGAATCATGAAACTTGACCAAGTTCGTCCATTTTGGTCTTTCTTCGTTTCGACTAGATTCAAAGTTGACCAAAGCCAAATGTCAAGCCTTTATTGATGTAATATGACACATTAAACCCTTTGATGAAGTTTGGAACTAAGGAAGAGAGATTTGGTCCAAGAATCATGAAACTTGACCAAGTTCGTCCATTTTGGTCTTTCTTCGTTACAACTAGCTTCAAAGTTGACCAAAGCCAAATGTCAAGCCTTCATTGATGTAATATGACACATTAAACCCTTTGATGAAGTTTGGAACCAAAGAAGAGAGATTTGGTCCAAGAATCATGAAACTTGACCAAGTTCGTCCATTTTGGTCTTTCTTCGTTACAACTAGCTTCAAAGTTGACCAAAGCCAAATGTCAAGCCTTTATTGATGTAATATGACACATTAAACCCTTTGATGAAGTTTGGAACTAAGGAAGAGAGATTTGGTCAAGAATCATGAAACTTGACCAAGTTCGTCCATTTTGGTCTTTCTTCGTTACAACTAGCTTCAAAGTTGACCAAAGCCAAATGTCAAGCCTTTGTTGATGTAATATGACACATTAAACCCTTTGATGAAGTTTGGAACTAAGGAAGAGAGATTTGGTCCAAGAATCATGAAACTTGACCAAGTTCGTCCATTTTGGTCTTTCTTCGTTACAACTAGCTTCAAAGTTGACCAAAGCCAAATGTCAAGCCTTCATTGATGTAATATGACACATTAAACCCTTTGATGAAGTTTGGAACCAAAGAAGAGAGATTTGGTCCAAGAATCATGAAACTTGACCAAGTTCGTCCATTTTGGTCTTTCTTCGTTACAACTAGCTTCAAAGTTGACCAAAGCCAAATGTCAAGCCTTTATTGATGTAATATGACACATTAAACCCTTTGATGAAGTTTGGAACTAAGGAAGAGAGATTTGGTCAAGAATCATGAAACTTGACCAAGTTCGTCCATTTTGGTCTTTCTTCGTTACAACTAGCTTCAAAGTTGACCAAAGCCAAATGTCAAGCCTTTGTTGATGTAATATGACACATTAAACCCTTTGATGAAGTTTGGAACAAGGAAGAGAGATTTGGTCCAAGAATCATGAAACTTGACCAAGTTCGTCCATTTTGGTCTTTCTTCGTTACAACTAGCTTCAAAGTTGACCAAAGCCAAATGTCAAGCCTTTGTTGATGTAATATGACACATTAAACCCTTTGATGAAGTTTGGAACTAAGGAAGAGAGATTTGGTCCTAGAATCATGAAACTTGACCAAGTTCGTCCATTTTGGTCTTTCTTCGTTACAACTAGCTTCAAAGTTGACCAAAGCCAAATGTCAAGCCTTTGTTGATGTAATATGACACATTAAACCCTTTGATGAAGTTTGGAACTAAGGAAGAGAGATTTGGTCCTAGAATCATGAAACTTGACCAAGTTCGTCCATTTTGGTCTTTCTTCGTTTCAACTAGCTTCAAAGTTGACCAAAGCCAAATGTCAAGCCTTTGTTGATGTAATATGACACATTAAACCCTTTGATGAAGTTTGGAACTAAGAAGAGAGATTTGGTCCAAGAATCATCCAACTTAACCAAGTTCGTCCATTTGGTCTTTCTTCGTTTCCACTAGATTCAAAGTTGACCAAAGCCAAATGTCAAGCCTTGTTGATGTAATATGACACATTAAACCCTTTGATGAAGTTTGGAACCAAAGAAGTGAGATTTGGTCCAAGAATCATGAAACTTGACCAAGTTCGTCCATTTTGGTCTTTCTTCGTTACAACTAGCTTCAAAGTTGACCAAAGCCAAATGTCAAGCCTTTATTGATGTAATATGACACATTAAACCCTTTGATGAAGTTTGGAACTAAGGAAGAGAGATTTGGTCCTAGAATCATGAAACTTGACCAAGTTCGTCCATTTTGGTCTTTCTTCGTTACAACTAGCTTCAAAGTTGACCAAAGCCAAATGTCAAGCCTTTGTTGATGTAATATGACACATTAAACCCTTTGATGAAGTTTGGAACTAAGGAAGAGAGATTTGGTCCTAGAATCATGAAACTTGACCAAGTTCGTCCATTTTGGTCTTTCTTCGTTACAACTAGCTTCAAAGTTGACCAAAGCCAAATGTCAAGCCTTTGTTGATGTAATATGACACATTAAACCCTTTGATGAAGTTTGGAACTAAGGAAGAGAGATTTGGTCCAAGAATCATCCAACTTGACCAAGTTCGTCCATTTGGTCTTTCTTCGTTTCCACTAGATTCAAAGTTGACCAAAGCAAATGTCAAGCCTCGTTGATGTAATATGACACATTAAACCCTTTGATGAAGTTTGGAACCAAAGAAGTGAGATTTGGTCCAAGAATCATGAAACTTGACCAAGTTCGTCCATTTTGGTCTTTCTTCGTTACAACTAGCTTCAAAGTTGACCAAAGCCAAATGTCAAGCCTTCATTGATGTAATATGACACATTAAACCCTTTGATGAAGTTTGGAACCAAAGAAGAGAGATTTGGTCCAAGAATCATGAAACTTGACCAAGTTCGTCCATTTTGGTCTTTCTTCGTTACAACTAGCTTCAAAGTTGACCAAAGCCAAATGTCAAGCCTTTGTTGATGTAATATGACACATTAAACCCTTTGATGAAGTTTGGAACTAAGGAAGAGAGATTTGGTCCTAGAATCATGAAACTTGACCAAGTTCGTCCATTTTGGTCTTTCTTCGTTACAACTAGCTTCAAAGTTGACCAAAGCCAAATGTCAAGCCTTTATTGATGTAATATGACACATTAAACCCTTTGATGAAGTTTGGAACCAAAGAAGTGAGATTTGGTCCAAGAATCATGAAACTTGACCAAGTTCGTCCATTTTGGTCTTTCTTCGTTACAACTAGCTTCAAAGTTGACCAAAGCCAAATGTCAAGCCTTTGTTGATGTAATATGACACATTAAACCCTTTGATGAAGTTTGGAACTAAGGAAGAGAGATTTGGTCCTAGAATCATGAAACTTGACCAAGTTCGTCCATTTTGGTCTTTCTTCGTTACAACTAGCTTCAAAGTTGACCAAAGCCAAATGTCAAGCCTTTGTTGATGTAATATGACACATTAAACCCTTTGATGAAGTTTGGAACTAAGGAAGAGAGATTTGGTCCTAGAATCATCCAACTTGACCAAGTTCGTCCATTTTGGTCTTTCTTCGTTTCCACTAGATTCAAAGTTGACCAAAGCCAAATGTCAAGCCTTTATTGATGTAATATGACACATTAAACCTTTGATGAAGTTTGGAACCAAAGAAGTGAGATTTGGTCCAAGAATCATCCAACTTGACCAAGTTCGTCCATTTTGGTCTTTCTTCGTTTCGACTAGCTTCAAAGTTGACCAAAGCCAAATGTCAAGCCTTCATTGATGTAATATGACACATTAAACCCTTTGATGAAGTTTGGAACTAAGGAAGAGAGATTTGGTCCAAGAATCATCCTACTTGACCAAGTTCGTCCATTTGGTCTTTCTTCGTTTCCACTAGATTCAAAGTTGACCAAAGCCAAATGTCAAGCCCTCGTTGATGTAATATGACACATTAAACCCTTTGATGAAGTTTGGAACTAAGGAAGAGAGATTTGGTCCAAGAATCATGAAACTTGACCAAGTTCGTCCATTTTGGTCTTTCTTCGTTACAACTAGCTTCAAAGTTGACCAAAGCCAAATGTCAAGCCTTTATTGATGTAATATGACACATTAAACCCTTTGATGAAGTTTGGAACTAAGGAAGAGAGATTTGGTCCTAGAATCATCCAACTTAACCAAGTTCGTCCATTTTGGTCTTTTTTCGTTTCAACTAGATTCAAAGTTGACCAAAGCCAAATGTCAAGCCTTCATTGATGTAATATGACACATTAAACCCTTTGATGAAGTTTGGAACCAAAGAAGTGAGATTTGGTCCAAGAATCATCCAACTTGACCAAGTTCGTCCATTTTGGTCTTTCTTCGTCGACTAGCTTCAAAGTTGACCAAAGCCAAATGTCAAGCCTACATTGATGTAATATGACACATTAAACCCTTTGATGAAGTTTGGAACCAAGGAAGAGAGATTTGGTCCAAGAATCATCCAACTTGACCAAGTTCGTCCATTTTGGTCTTTCATCGTTTCGACTAGCTTCAAAGTTGACCAAAGCCAAATGTCAAGCCTTGATTGATGTAATATGACACATTAAACCCTTTGATGAAGTTTGGAACCAAGGAAAAGAGATTTGGTCCTAGAATCATCCAACTTGACCAAGTTCGTCCATTTTGGTCTTTCTTCGTTTCGACTAGCTTCAAAGTTGACCGAAGCCAAATGTCAAGCCTTGATTGATGTAATATGACACATTAAACCCTTTGATGAAGTTTGGAACCAAGGAAGAGAGATTTGGTCCTAGAATCATCCAACTTGACCAAGTTCGTCCATTTTGGTCTTTCTTCGTTTCGACTAGCTTCAAAGTTGACCAAAGCCAAATGTCAAGCCTTGATTGATGTAATATGACACATTAAACCCTTTGATGAAGTTTGGAACTAAGGAAGAGAGATTTGGTCCTAGAATCATCTAACTTGACCAAGTTCGTCCATTTTGGTCTTTCTTCGTTTCGACTAGATTCAAAGTTGACCAAAGCCAAATGTCAAGCCTTGATTGATGTAATATGACACATTAAACCCTTTGATGAAGTTTGGAACCAAGGAAGAGAGATTTGGTCCTAGAATCATGACACTTGACCAAGTTCGTCCATTTTTGTCTTTCTTCGTTTTGACTAGCTTCAAAGTTGACCGAAGCCAAATGTCAAGCCTTGATTGATGTAATATGACACATTAAACCCTTTGATGAAGTTTGGAACTAAGGAAGAGAGATTTGGTCCTAGAATCATCCAACTTGACCAAGTTCGTCCATTTTGGTCTTTCTTCGTTTCCACTAGATTCAAAGTTGACCAAAGCCAAATGTCAAGCCTTTATTGATGTAATATGACACATTAAACCCTTTGATGAAGTTTGGAACCAAGGAAGAGAGATTTGGTCCAAGAATCATCCAACTTGACCAAGTTCGTCCATTTGGTCTTTCTTCGTTTCCACTAGCTTCAAAGTTGACCAAAGCAAATGTCAAGCCTTGATTGATGTAATATGACACATTAAACCCTTTGATGAAGTTTGGAACCAAAGAAGAGAGATTTGGTCCAAGAATCATCCAACTTGACCAAGTTCGTCCATTTTGGTCTTTCTTCGTTTCGACTAGATTCAAAGTTGACCAAAGCCAAATGTCAAGCCTTGATTGATGTAATATGACACATTAAACCCTTTGATGAAGTTTGGAACCAAGGAAGAGAGATTTGGTCCTAGAATCATCCACTTGACCAAGTTCGTCCATTTTGGTCTTTCTTCGTTTTGACTAGCTTCAAAGTTGACCAAAGCCAAATGTCAAGCCTTGATTGATGTAATATGACACATTAAACCCTTTGATGAAGTTTGGAACTAAGGAAGAGAGATTTGGTCCTAGAATCATCCAACTTGACCAAGTTCGTCCATTTTGGTCTTTCTTCGTTTCCACTAGATTCAAAGTTGACCAAAGCCAAATGTCAAGCCTTGATTGATGTAATATGACACATTAAACCTTTGATGAAGTTTGGAACCAAAGAAGTGAGATTTGGTCCAAGAATCATCCAACTTGACCAAGTTCGTCCATTTTGGTCTTTCTTCGTTTCGACTAGCTTCAAAGTTGACCAAAGCCAAATGTCAAGCCTTGATTGATGTAATATGACACATTAAACCCTTTGATGAAGTTTGGAACCAAGGAAGAGAGATTTGGTCCAAGAATCATCCAACTTGACCAAGTTCGTCCATTTTGGTCTTTCTTCGTTACAACTAGATTCAAAGTTGACCAAAGCCAAATGTCAAGCCTTATTGATGTAATATGACACATTAAACCCTTTGATGAAGTTTGGAACTAAGGAAGAGAGATTTGGTCCTAGAATCATCCAACTTGACCAAGTTCGTCCATTTTGGTCTTTCTTCGTTTCCACTGGATTCAAAGTTGACCAAAGCAAATGTCAAGCCTTGATTGATGTAATATGACACATTAAACCCTTTGATGAAGTTTGGAACCAAAGAAGTGAGATTTGGTCCTAGAATCATCCAACTTGACCAAGTTCGTCCATTTTGGTCTTTCTTCGTTTCGACTAGATTCAAAGTTGACCAAAGCCAAATGTCAAGCCTTGATTGATGTAATATGACACATTAAACCCTTTGATGAAGTTTGGAACCAAGGAAGAGAGATTTGGTCCAAGAATCATCAACTTGACCAAGTTCGTCCATTTTGGTCTTTCTTCGTTTTGACTAGCTTCAAAGTTGACCAAAGCCAAATGTCAAGCCTTGATTGATGTAATATGACACATTAAACCCTTTGATGAAGTTTGGAACTAAGGAAGAGAGATTTGGTCCTAGAATCATCCAACTTAACCAAGTTCGTCCATTTTGGTCTTTCTTCGTTTCCACTAGATTCAAAGTTGACCAAAGCCAAATGTCAAGCCTTTATTGATGTAATATGACACATTAAACCCTTTGATGAAGTTTGGAACCAAAGAAGAGAGATTTGGTCCAAGAATCATCCAACTTGACCAAGTTCGTCCATTTTGGTCTTTCTTCGTTTCCACTAGATTCAAAGTTGACCAAAGCAAATGTCAAGCCTTGATTGATGTAATATGACACATTAAACCCTTTGATGAAGTTTGGAACCAAAGAAGTGAGATTTGGTCCTAGAAAAATCTAACTTGACCAAGTTCGTCCATTTTGGTCTTTCTTCGTTTCGACTAGATTCAAAGTTGACCGAAGCCAAATGTCAAGCCTTGATTGATGTAATATGACACATTAAACCCTTTGATGAAGTTTGGAACCAAGGAAGAGAGATTTGGTCCAAGAATCATCCAACTTGACCAAGTTCGTCCATTTTGGTCTTTCTTCGTTTGCACTAAATTCAAAGTTGACCAAAGCCAAATGTCAAGCCTTCATTGATGTAATATGACACATTAAACCCTTTGATGAAGTTTGGAACCAAAGAAGAAGATTTGGTCCAAGAATCATCCAACTTGACCAAGTTCGTCCATTTTGGTCTTTCTTCGTTTCGACTAGCTTCAAAGTTGACCAAAGCCAAATGTCAAGCCTTGATTGATGCAATATGACACATTAAACCCTTTGATGAAGTTTGGAACTAAGAAAGAGAGATTTGGTCCAAGAATCATCCAACTTGACCAAGTTCGTCCATTTTGGTCTTTCTTCGTTTCCACTAGATTCAAAGTTGACCAAAGCCAATGTCAAGCCTTGATTGATGTAATATGACACATTAAACCCTTTGATGAAGTTTGGAACCAAAGAAGTGAGATTTGGTCCAAGAATCATCCAACTTGACCAAGTTCGTCCATTTTGGTCTTTTTTCGTTTCGACTAGCTTCAAAGTTGACTGAAGCCAAATGTCAAGCCTTGATTGATGTAATATGACACATTAAACCTTTTGATGAAGTTTGGAACCAAGGAAGAGAGATTTGGTCCAAGAATCATACAACTTGACCAAGTTCGTCCATTTTGGTCTTTTTCGTTTGACTAGCTTCAAAGTTGACCGAAGCCAAATGTCAAGGTTTGATTGATGCAATATGACACGTTAAACCCCTTGAAGTTTGGAACTAAGGAAGAGAGATTTGGTACTAGAATCATCCAACTTGACCAAGTTCGTCCATTTTGGTCTTTCTTCGTTTCCACTAGATTCAAAGTTGACCAAAGCCAAATGTCAAGCCTTGATTGATGTAATATGACACATTAAACCCTTTGATGAAGTTTGGAACCAAAGAAGTGAGATTTGGTCCAAGAATCATCCAACTTGACCAAGTTCGTCCATTTTGGTCTTTCTTCGTTTCGACTAGCTTCAAAGTTGACCAAAGCAAATGTCAAGCCTAGATTGATGTAATATGACACATTAAACCCTTTGATGAAGTTTGGAACCAAGGAAGAGAGATTTGGTCCAAGAATCATCCAACTTGACCAAGTTCGTCCATTTTGGTCTTTCTTCGTTTCGACTAGCTTCAAAGTTGACCAAAGCCAAATGTCAAGCCTTGATTGATGTAATATGACACATTAAACCCTTTGATGAAGTTTGGAACTAAGAAAGAGAGATTTGGTCCAAGAATCATCCAACTTACCAAGTTCGTCCATTTTGGTCTTTCTTCGTTTCCACTAGATTCAAAGTTGACCAAAGCCAAATGTCAAGCCTTCATTGATGTAATATGACACATTAAACCCTTTGATGAAGTTTGGAACCAAGGAAGAGAGATTTGGTCCAAGAATCATCCAACTTGAACAAGTTCGTCCATTTTGGTCTTTTTTCGTTTCCACTAGCTTCAAAGTTGACCAAAGCCAAATGTCAAGCCTTGATTGATGTAATATGACACATTAAACCCTTTGATGAAGTTTGGAACCAAAGAAGAGAGATTTGGTCCAAGAATCATCCAACTTGACCAAGTTCGTCCATTTTGGTCTTTCTTCGTTTCGACTAGCTTCAAAGTTGACCAAAGCCAAATGTCAAGCCTTCATTGATGTAATATGACACATTAAACCCTTTGATGAAGTTTGGAACCAAAGAAGTGAGATTTGGTCCAAGAATCATCCAACTTGACCAAGTTCGTCCATTTTGGTCTTTCTTCGTTTCGACTAGCTTCAAAGTTGACCAAAGCCAAATGTCAAGCCTTGATTGATGTAATATGACACATTAAACCCTTTGATGAAGTTTGGAACCAAGGAAGAGAGATTTGGTCCAAGAATCATCCAACTTGACCAAGTTCGTCTATTTTGGTCTTTATTCGTTTCGACTAGCTTCAAGGTTGATCTAAGCCAATTGTCGAGCCTTGATTGATGTAATATGACACATTAAACCCTTTGATGAAGTTTGGAACAAGGAAGAGAGATTTGGTCCAAGAATCATCCAACTTGACCAAGTTCGTCCATTTGGTCTTTCTTCGTTTCGACTAGCTTCAAAGTTGACCAAAGCCAAATGTCAAGCCTTGATTGATGTAATATGACACATTAAACCCTTTGATGAAGTTTGGAACCAAGGAAGAGAGATTTGGTCCAAGAATCATCCAACTTGACCAAGTTCGTCCATTTGGTCTTTCTTCGTTTCCACTGGATTCAAAGCTGACCAAAGTAAAGTGTCAAGCCTTGATTGATGTAATATGACACATTAAACCCTTTGAAGAAGTTTGGAACAAAAGAAGTGAGATTTGGCCCAAGAATCATCCAACTTGACCAAGTTCGTCCATTTTGGTCTTTCTTCATTTCGACTAGCTTCAAAGTTGACCAAAGGCAAATGTCAAGCCTTGATGGATGTAATATGACATGTTAAACCCTTGAAGAAGTTTGGAACCAAGGAAGAGAGATTTGGTCCAAGAATCATTCAACTTAACCAGGTTCGTCCATTTTGGTCTTTCTTCGTTTCGGCTAGCTTCAAACTTGACCAAAGCCAAATGTCAAGCCATAATTGATGCAATATGACACATTAAACCCCTTGATGAATTTTGGAACTAAGGAAGAGAGATTTGGTTCTAGAATCATCCAACTTGACCAAGTTCGTCCATTTTGGTCTTTCTATGTTTCGATTTGATTCAAAGTTTACCAAAGCCAATTGTCAAGCCTTCATTGATGTAATATGACACATTAAACCCTTTGATGAAGTTTGGAACCAACGAAGTGAAGATTTGGTCCAAGAATCATCCAACTTGATCAAGTTCGTCCATTTTGGTCTTTTTTCGTTTTGACTAGCTTCAAACTTGACCGAAGCCAAATGTCAAGCCTTGATTGATGCAATATGACCCATTAAACCCTTTGATGAAGTTTGGAACCAAGGAAGGGAGATTTAGTCCAAGAATAATACAACTTGACCAAGTTCGTCCAATTTGGTCTTTCTTCGTTTCGACTAACTTCAAGGTTGATCTAAGCCAAATGTCTAGCCTTGATTGATGTAATATGACACATTAAACCCTTTGATGAAGTTTGGAACCAAGGAAGAGACATTTGGTCCAAGAATCATCCAACTTGACCAAGTTCGTCCATTTGGTCTTTCTTCGTTTCCACTGGATTCAAAGCTGACCAAAGTAAATGTCAAGCCTTGATTGATGTAATATGACAAATTAAACCCTTTGATGAAGTTTGGAACCAAAGAAGTGAGATTTGGTCCAAGGATCATCCAACTTAACCAAGTTCGTCCATTTTGGTCTTTCTTCGTTTCAACTAGCTTCAAAGTTGACCAAAGCCAATGTTAAGCCTTGATTGATGTAATATGACACATTAAACCCTTTGATGAAGTTTGGAACCAAAGAAGTGAAGATTTGGTCCAAGAATCATACAACTTGACCAAGTTCGTCCATTTTGGTCTTTTTTCGTTTTGACTAAATTCAAAGTTGACCAAAGCTAAGTGTCAAGCCTTCATTGATGTAATATGACACATTAAACCCTTTGATGAAGTTTGGAACCAAGGAAGAGAGATTTGGTCCAAGAATCATCCAACTTGACCAAGTTCGTCCATTTGGTTTTTCTTCGTTTCCACTGGATTCAAAGTTGACTAAAGCCAAATGTCTAGCCTTCATTGATGTAATATGACACATTAAACCCTTTGATGAAGTTTCAAACCAAAGAAGTGAGATTTTGTCCTAGAATCATGAAACTTGACCAAGTTCGTCCATTTTGGTCTTTCTTCATTTCTACTAGCTTCAAAGTTAACCGAAGGCAAATGGTAAGGATTGGTTGATGCAACGTGACACATGAAACACTTTGACGAAGCCAACTTGACCAAGTTCGTGCATTTTTGTATTTCTTCGTTTCGACTGGCTTCAAAGTTACCAAAGCCAAATGTCAAGCATTGTTTGATGTAACATAACAAATTAAACGTTTTGATGAAGTTTGGAACCAAGGAAGAGAGATTGGGTCCTAGAATCATTCAACATGGCCAAGTTCGTCCATTTTGGTCATTCTTCGTGTCGACTATCTTCAAAGTTGACCGAAGCCAAATGTCAAGCCTTCATTGATGTAATATGATCGATAAAACCCTTTGATGAAGTTTGGAACCAAGGAAGTGCGATTTGGTCCAAGAATCATCCAAATTGACCAAGTTCTTCCATTTTGGTCTTAATTCGTTTCGACTATATTCAAAGTTGACCGAAGCCAAATGTGAAGCCTTGATTGATGTAACATGACACATTAAACCCTTTGAAGAAGTTTGCAACCAAGGAAGAGAGATTTGGTCCAAGAATCATCCAACTTGACCAAGTTCTTCCATTTTGGTCTTTTTTGTTTCGACTATCTTGAAAGTTGACCGAAGACAAATGTCAAGCATAGATTGATGTAATATGACACAATAAACCATGTAGATAGTTTTGAGACCAAGGAAGAGAGATTTGGTCCTAGAATCATCCAACTCGGCCAAGTTCATCCATTTTGGTCTTCATTCGATTTGACTAGCTTCAAAGTTAACCGAAGCCAATTGTCAAGCCTTCATTGATGTAATATGACACATTAAACCCATTGATGAAGTTTGGAGCTATACAAGAGAGATTTCATCCTAGAATCATCCAACCTGACCAAGTTCTTCCATTTTTGGTATTTGTGTGTTTCGATTACCTTCAAAGTTGACCGAAGCCAAATGTCAAGCCTTGATTGATGTAACATGACACATTAAAACCTTTGATGAAGTTTGGAACTAAGGAAGACAGATTTGCTCCTAGAATCATCCAACTTGACTAAGTTCGTCCATTTCGGTCTTTCGTCGTTTCGACTAGCTTCACAGTTGTCCGAAGCCAAATGTCAAGCCTTGATTGATGCAACATGACACATTAAACCCTTTGATGAAGTTTGGAACTAAGGAAGACAAATTTGTTTCTAGAATCATCCAACTTGACCGAAGCCAAATGTCAAGCCTTCATTGATGTTATATGACCCATAAAACTCTTTGATGAAGTTTGGAACCAAGGAAGAGAGATTTAGTCCAAGAATCATCCAACTTAACCAAGTATGCCCTTTTTGTCTTTCTTAGTTTCGACTAGCTTATAAGTTGACCGAAGCCAAATGTGAAGCATAGATTGATGTAATATGACATAATAAACCCTTGATGAAGTTTGAACCAAGGAAGAGAGATTTCATCCAAACATCATCCAACTTAACCAAGTTCATCCATTTTGGTCCTTCTTCATTTCGACTAGCTTCAATATTGACCGAAGCCAAATATCAAGCCTTCATTGATTTAATATGACACAATAAACCATTTGATAAAGTTTGGAACCAAGGAAGAGAGATTTGGTCCAAGAATCATCCAACTTAACCAACTTCGTCTATTTTGGTCTTTCTTCTTTCGACTAGCTTCAAAGTTGACCAAAGCCAAATGTCAAGCCTTGATTGATGTAATATGACACATTAAACCCTTTGATGAAGTTTGGAACCAAGGAAGAGAGATTTGGTCCAAGAATCATCCAACTTGACCAAGTTTGTCCATTTTCGTCTTTCTTCATTTCGACTAGCTTCAAAGTTGACCAAAGCCAAATGTCAAGCCTTGATTGATGTAACATGACACATTAAACCCTTTGATGAAGTTTGGAACCAAGGAAGAGAGATTTGGTCCAAGAATCATCCAACTTGACCAAGTTCGTCCATTTTGGTCTTTCTTTGTTTCGACTACTTTCAAAGTTGACCGAAGCCAAATGTCAAGCCTTCATTGATGTAATATGACACATTAAACCCTTTGATGAAGTTTGGAACCAAGGAAGAGAGATTTGGTCCAAGAATCATCCAACTTGACCAAGTTCGTCCATTTTGGTCTTTCTTCGTTTCGACTAGATTCAAAGTTGACCTAAGCCAAATGTCAAGCCATGATTGATGTAACATGACACATTAAACCCTTTGATGAAGTTTGGAACCAAGGAAGAGAGATTTGGTCCTAGAATCATCCAACTTGACCAAGTTCGTCCATTTTGGTCTTTCTTCGTTTCGACTAGCTTAAAGTTGACCGAAGCCAAATGTCAAGCATGATTGATGTAATATGACACATTAAACCCTTTGATGAAGTTTGGAACCAAGGAAGAGAGATTTGGTCCAAGAATCATCCAACTTGACCAAGTTCGTCCATTTTGGTCTTTCTTCGTTTCGACTAGATTCAAAGTTGACCTAAGCCAAATGTCAAGCCTTGATTGATGTAATATGACACATTAAACCCTTTGATGAAGTTTGGAACCAAGGAAGAGAGATTTGGTCCAAGAATCATCCAACTTGACCAAGTTCGTCCATTTTGGTCTTTCTACGTTTCGACTAGATTCAAAGTTGACCTAAGCCAAATGTCAAGCCATGATTGATGTAACATGACACATTAAACCCTTTGATGAAGTTTGGAACCAAGGAAGAGAGATTTGGTCCAAGAATCATCCAACTTGACCAAGTTCGTCCATTTTGGTCTTTCTACGTTTCGACTAGATTCAAAGTTGACCTAAGCCAAATGTCAAGCCATGATTGATGTAACATGACACATTAAACCCTTTGATGAAGTTTGGAACCAAGGAAGAGAGATTTGGTCATAGAATCATCCAACTTGACCAAGTTCGTCCATTTTGGTCTTTCTACGTTTCGACTAGATTCAAAGTTGACCTAAGCCAAATGTCAAGCCATGATTGATGTAACATGACACATTAAACCCTTTGATGAAGTTTGGAACCAAGGAAGAGAGATTTGGTCCAAGAATCATCCAACTTGACCAAGTTTGTCCATTTTGGTCTTTCTATATTTCGACTAGATTCAAAGTTGACCTAAGCCAAATGTCAAGCCATGATTGATGTAACATGACACATTAAACCCTTTGATGAAGTTTGGAACCAAGGAAGAGAGATTTGGTCATAGAATCATCCAACTTGACCAAGTTCGTCCATTTTGGTCTTTCTACGTTTCGACTAGATTCAAAGTTGACCTAAGCCAAATGTCAAGCCATGATTGATGTAACATGACACATTAAACCCTTTGATGAAGTTTGGAACCAAGGAAGAGAGATTTGGTTATAAAATCATCCAACTTGACCAAGTTCGTCCATTTTGGTCTTTCTACGTTTCGACTAGATTCAAAGTTGACCAAAGCCAAATGTCAAGCCATGATTGATGTAACATGACACATTAAACCCTTTGATGAAGTTTGGAACCAAGGAAGAGAGATTTGGTCATAGAATCATCCAACTTGACCAAGTTCGTCCATTTTGGTCTTTCTATGTTTCGACTAGATTCAAAGTTGACCTAAGCCAAATGTCAAGCCATGATTGATGTAACATGACACATTAAACCCTTTGATGAAGTTTGGAACCAAGGAAGAGAGATTTGGTCCAAGAATCATCCAACTTGACCAAGTTCGTCCATTTTGGTCTTTCTATATTTCGACTAGATTCAAAGTTGACCTAAGCCAAATGTCAAGCCATGATTGATGTAACATGACACATTAAACCCTTTGATGAAGTTTGGAACCAAGGAAGAGAGATTTGGTCATAGAATCATCCAACTTGACCAAGTTCGTCCATTTTGGTCTTTCTACGTTTCGACTAGATTCAAAGTTGACCTAAGCCAAATGTCAAGCCATGATTGATGTAACATGACACATTAAACCCTTTGATGAAGTTTGGAACCAAGGAAGAGAGATTTGGTCATAAAATCATCCAACTTGACCAAGTTCGTCCATTTTGGTCTTTCTACGTTTCGACTAGATTCAAAGTTGACCTAAGCCAAATGTCAAGCCATGATTGATGTAACATGACACATTAAACCCTTTGATGAAGTTTGGAACCAAGGAAGAGAGATTTGGTCATAGAATCATCCAACTTGACCAAGTTCGTCCATTTTGGTCTTTCTATGTTTCGACTAGATTCAAAGTTGACCTAAGCCAAATGTCAAGCCATGATTGATGTAACATGACACATTAAACCCTTTGATGAAGTTTGGAACCAAGGAAGAGAGATTTGGTCCAAGAATCATCCAACTTGACCAAGTTTGTCCATTTTGGTCTTTCTATATTTCGACTAGATTCAAAGTTGACCTAAGCCAAATGTCAAGCCATGATTGATGTAACATGACACATTAAACCCTTTGATGAAGTTTGGAACCAAGGAAGAGAGATTTGGTCATAGAATCATCCAACTTGACCAAGTTCGTCCATTTTGGTCTTTCTACGTTTCGACTAGATTCAAAGTTGACCTAAGCCAAATGTCAAGCCATGATTGATGTAACATGACACATTAAACCCTTTGATGAAGTTTGGAACCAAGGAAGAGAGATTTGGTCCAAGAATCATCCAACTTGACCAAGTTCGTCCATTTTGGTCTTTCTATATTTCGACTAGATTCAAAGTTGACCTAAGCCAAATGTCAAGCCATGATTGATGTAACATGACACATTAAACCCTTTGATGAAGTTTGGAACCAAGGAAGAGAGATTTGGTCATAGAATCATCCAACTTGACCAAGTTCGTCCATTTTGGTCTTTCTACGTTTCGACTAGATTCAAAGTTGACCTAAGCCAAATGTCAAGCCATGATTGATGTAACATGACACATTAAACCCTTTGATGAAGTTTGGAACCAAGGAAGAGAGATTTGGTCAAGAATCATCCAACTTGACCAAGTTTGTCCATTTTGGTCTTTCTATGTTTCGACTAGATTCAAAGTTGACCTAAGCCAAATGTCAAGCCATGATTGATGTAACATGACACATTAAACCCTTTGATGAAGTTTGGAACCAAGGAAGAGAGATTTGGTCATAGAATCATCCAACTTGACCAAGTTCGTCCATTTTGGTCTTTCTACGTTTCGACTAGATTCAAAGTTGACCTAAGCCAAATGTCAAGCCATGATTGATGTAACATGACACATTAAACCCTTTGATGAAGTTTGGAACCAAGGAAGAGAGATTTGGTCAAGAATCATCCAACTTGACCAAGTTCGTCCATTTTGGTCTTTCTACGTTTCGACTAGATTCAAAGTTGACCTAAGCCAAATGTCAAGCCATGATTGATGTAACATGACACATTAAACCCTTTGATGAAGTTTGGAACCAAGGAAGAGAGATTTGGTCCAAGAATCATCCAACTTGACCAAGTTCGTCCATTTTGGTCTTTCTATGTTTCGACTAGATTCAAAGTTGACCTAAGCCAAATGTCAAGCCATGATTGATGTAACATGACACATTAAACCCTTTGATGAAGTTTGGAACCAAGGAAGAGAGATTTGGTCATAGAATCATCCAACTTGACCAAGTTCGTCCATTTTGGTCTTTCTACGTTTCGACTAGATTCAAAGTTGACCTAAGCCAAATGTCAAGCCATGATTGATGTAACATGACACATTAAACCCTTTGATGAAGTTTGGAACCAAGGAAGAGAGATTTGGTCCAAGAATCATCCAACTTGACCAAGTTCGTCCATTTTGGTCTTTCTACGTTTCGACTAGATTCAAAGTTGACCTAAGCCAAATGTCAAGCCATGATTGATGTAACATGACACATTAAACCCTTTGATGAAGTTTGGAACCAAGGAAGAGAGATTTGGTCATAGAATCATCCAACTTGACCAAGTTCGTCCATTTTGGTCTTTCTACGTTTCGACTAGATTCAAAGTTGACCTAAGCCAAATGTCAAGCCATGATTGATGTAACATGACACATTAAACCCTTTGATGAAGTTTGGAACCAAGGAAGAGAGATTTGGTCCAAGAATCATCCAACTTGACCAAGTTCGTCCATTTTGGTCTTTCTATGTTTCGACTAGATTCAAAGTTGACCTAAGCCAAATGTCAAGCCATGATTGATGTAACATGACACATTAAACCCTTTGATGAAGTTTGGAACCAAGGAAGAGAGATTTGGTCAAGAATCATCCAACTTGACCAAGTTCGTCCATTTTGGTCTTTCTACGTTTCGACTAGATTCAAAGTTGACCTAAGCCAAATGTCAAGCCATGATTGATGTAACATGACACATTAAACCCTTTGATGAAGTTTGGAACCAAGGAAGAGAGATTTGGTCATAGAATCATCCAACTTGACCAAGTTCGTCCATTTTGGTCTTTCTATGTTTCGACTAGATTCAAAGTTGACCTAAGCCAAATGTCAAGCCATGATTGATGTAACATGACACATTAAACCCTTTGATGAAGTTTGGAACCAAGGAAGAGAGATTTGGTCAAGAATCATCCAACTTGACCAAGTT
The DNA here is from genome assembly GCA_022379115.2 of Bauhinia variegata. Classification (NCBI taxonomy): domain Eukaryota; kingdom Viridiplantae; phylum Streptophyta; class Magnoliopsida; order Fabales; family Fabaceae; genus Bauhinia; species Bauhinia variegata. The sequence goes on along the minus strand of JAKRYI020000186.1, from coordinate 18,313 downwards.
CGTCCATTTTGGTCTTTCTATGTTTCGACTAGATTCAAAGTTGACCTAAGCCAAATGTCAAGCCATGATTGATGTAACATGACACATTAAACCCTTTGATGAAGTTTGGAACCAAGGAAGAGAGATTTGGTCCAAGAATCATCCAACTTGACCAAGTTCGTCCATTTTGGTCTTTCTACGTTTCGACTAGATTCAAAGTTGACCTAAGCCAAATGTCAAGCCATGATTGATGTAACATGACACATTAAACCCTTTGATGAAGTTTGGAACCAAGGAAGAGAGATTTGGTCATAGAATCATCCAACTTGACCAAGTTCGTCCATTTTGGTCTTTCTACGTTTCGACTAGATTCAAAGTTGACCTAAGCCAAATGTCAAGCCATGATTGATGTAACATGACACATTAAACCCTTTGATGAAGTTTGGAACCAAGGAAGAGAGATTTGGTCCAAGAATCATCCAACTTGACCAAGTTCGTCCATTTTGGTCTTTCTATGTTTCGACTAGATTCAAAGTTGACCTAAGCCAAATGTCAAGCCATGATTGATGTAACATGACACATTAAACCCTTTGATGAAGTTTGGAACCAAGGAAGAGAGATTTGGTCAAGAATCATCCAACTTGACCAAGTTCGTCCATTTTGGTCTTTCTATGTTTCGACTAGATTCAAAGTTGACCTAAGCCAAATGTCAAGCCATGATTGATGTAACATGACACATTAAACCCTTTGATGAAGTTTGGAACCAAGGAAGAGAGATTTGGTCCAAGAATCATCCAACTTGACCAAGTTCGTCCATTTTGGTCTTTCTATGTTTCGACTAGATTCAAAGTTGACCTAAGCCAAATGTCAAGCCATGATTGATGTAACATGACACATTAAACCCTTTGATGAAGTTTGGAACCAAGGAAGAGAGATTTGGTCCAAGAATCATCCAACTTGACCAAGTTCGTCCATTTTGGTCTTTCTACGTTTCGACTAGATTCAAAGTTGACCTAAGCCAAATGTCAAGCCATGATTGATGTAACATGACACATTAAACCCTTTGATGAAGTTTGGAACCAAGGAAGAGAGATTTGGTCAAGAATCATCCAACTTGACCAAGTTCGTCCATTTTGGTCTTTCTACGTTTCGACTAGATTCAAAGTTGACCTAAGCCAAATGTCAAGCCATGATTGATGTAACATGACACATTAAACCCTTTGATGAAGTTTGGAACCAAGGAAGAGAGATTTGGTCCAAGAATCATCCAACTTGACCAAGTTCGTCCATTTTGGTCTTTCTATGTTTCGACTAGATTCAAAGTTGACCTAAGCCAAATGTCAAGCCATGATTGATGTAACATGACACATTAAACCCTTTGATGAAGTTTGGAACCAAGGAAGAGAGATTTGGTCATAGAATCATCCAACTTGACCAAGTTCGTCCATTTTGGTCTTTCTACGTTTCGACTAGATTCAAAGTTGACCTAAGCCAAATGTCAAGCCATGATTGATGTAACATGACACATTAAACCCTTTGATGAAGTTTGGAACCAAGGAAGAGAGATTTGGTCAAGAATCATCCAACTTGACCAAGTTCGTCCATTTTGGTCTTTCTATGTTTCGACTAGATTCAAAGTTGACCTAAGCCAAATGTCAAGCCATGATTGATGTAACATGACACATTAAACCCTTTGATGAAGTTTGGAACCAAGGAAGAGAGATTTGGTCCAAGAATCATCCAACTTGACCAAGTTTGTCCATTTTGGTCTTTCTATGTTTCGACTAGATTCAAAGTTGACCTAAGCCAAATGTCAAGCCATGATTGATGTAACATGACACATTAAACCCTTTGATGAAGTTTGGAACCAAGGAAGAGAGATTTGGTCCAAGAATCATCCAACTTGACCAAGTTCGTCCATTTTGGTCTTTCTATGTTTCGACTAGATTCAAAGTTGACCTAAGCCAAATGTCAAGCCATGATTGATGTAACATGACACATTAAACCCTTTGATGAAGTTTGGAACCAAGGAAGAGAGATTTGGTCATAGAATCATCCAACTTGACCAAGTTCGTCCATTTTGGTCTTTCTATACGTTTCGACTAGATTCAAAGTTGACCTAAGCCAAATGTCAAGCCATGATTGATGTAACATGACACATTAAACCCTTTGATGAAGTTTGGAACCAAGGAAGAGAGATTTGGTCATAGAATCATCCAACTTGACCAAGTTCGTCCATTTTGGTCTTTCTATGTTTCGACTAGATTCAAAGTTGACCTAAGCCAAATGTCAAGCCATGATTGATGTAACATGACACATTAAACCCTTTGATGAAGTTTGGAACCAAGGAAGAGAGATTTGGTCCAAGAATCATCCAACTTGACCAAGTTCGTCCATTTTGGTCTTTCTATGTTTCGACTAGATTCAAAGTTGACCTAAGCCAAATGTCAAGCCATGATTGATGTAACATGACACATTAAACCCTTTGATGAAGTTTGGAACCAAGGAAGAGAGATTTGGTCCAAGAATCATCCAACTTGACCAAGTTTGTCCATTTTGGTCTTTCTATGTTTCGACTAGATTCAAAGTTGACCTAAGCCAAATGTCAAGCCATGATTGATGTAACATGACACATTAAACCCTTTGATGAAGTTTGGAACCAAGGAAGAGAGATTTGGTCATAGAATCATCCAACTTGACCAAGTTCGTCCATTTTGGTCTTTCTATGTTTCGACTAGATTCAAAGTTGACCTAAGCCAAATGTCAAGCCATGATTGATGTAACATGACACATTAAACCCTTTGATGAAGTTTGGAACCAAGGAAGAGAGATTTGGTCATAGAATCATCCAACTTGACCAAGTTCGTCCATTTTGGTCTTTCTATGTTTCGACTAGATTCAAAGTTGACCTAAGCCAAATGTCAAGCCATGATTGATGTAACATGACACATTAAACCCTTTGATGAAGTTTGGAACCAAGGAAGAGAGATTTGGTCATAGAATCATCCAACTTGACCAAGTTCGTCCATTTTGGTCTTTCTATGTTTCGACTAGATTCAAAGTTGACCTAAGCCAAATGTCAAGCCATGATTGATGTAACATGACACATTAAACCCTTTGATGAAGTTTGGAACCAAGGAAGAGAGATTTGGTCCAAGAATCATCCAACTTGACCAAGTTCGTCCATTTTGGTCTTTCTATGTTTCGACTAGATTCAAAGTTGACCTAAGCCAAATGTCAAGCCATGATTGATGTAACATGACACATTAAACCCTTTGATGAAGTTTGGAACCAAGGAAGAGAGATTTGGTCAAGAATCATCCAACTTGACCAAGTTCGTCCATTTTGGTCTTTCTATGTTTCGACTAGATTCAAAGTTGACCTAAGCCAAATGTCAAGCCATGATTGATGTAACATGACACATTAAACCCTTTGATGAAGTTTGGAACCAAGGAAGAGAGATTTGGTCCAAGAATCATCCAACTTGACCAAGTTCGTCCATTTTGGTCTTTCTATGTTTCGACTAGATTCAAAGTTGACCTAAGCCAAATGTCAAGCCATGATTGATGTAACATGACACATTAAACCCTTTGATGAAGTTTGGAACCAAGGAAGAGAGATTTGGTCATAGAATCATCCAACTTGACCAAGTTCGTCCATTTTGGTCTTTCTATGTTTCGACTAGATTCAAAGTTGACCTAAGCCAAATGTCAAGCCATGATTGATGTAACATGACACATTAAACCCTTTGATGAAGTTTGGAACCAAGGAAGAGAGATTTGGTCATAGAATCATCCAACTTGACCAAGTTCGTCCATTTTGGTCTTTCTATGTTTCGACTAGATTCAAAGTTGACCTAAGCCAAATGTCAAGCCATGATTGATGTAACATGACACATTAAACCCTTTGATGAAGTTTGGAACCAAGGAAGAGAGATTTGGTCATAGAATCATCCAACTTGACCAAGTTCGTCCATTTTGGTCTTTCTATGTTTCGACTAGATTCAAAGTTGACCTAAGCCAAATGTCAAGCCATGATTGATGTAACATGACACATTAAACCCTTTGATGAAGTTTGGAACCAAGGAAGAGAGATTTGGTCCAAGAATCATCCAACTTGACCAAGTTTGTCCATTTTGGTCTTTCTATGTTTCGACTAGATTCAAAGTTGACCTAAGCCAAATGTCAAGCCATGATTGATGTAACATGACACATTAAACCCTTTGATGAAGTTTGGAACCAAGGAAGAGAGATTTGGTCATAGAATCATCCAACTTGACCAAGTTCGTCCATTTTGGTCTTTCTATGTTTCGACTAGATTCAAAGTTGACCTAAGCCAAATGTCAAGCCATGATTGATGTAACATGACACATTAAACCCTTTGATGAAGTTTGGAACCAAGGAAGAGAGATTTGGTCATAGAATCATCCAACTTGACCAAGTTCGTCCATTTTGGTCTTTCTATGTTTCGACTAGATTCAAAGTTGACCTAAGCCAAATGTCAAGCCATGATTGATGTAACATGACACATTAAACCCTTTGATGAAGTTTGGAACCAAGGAAGAGAGATTTGGTCATAGAATCATCCAACTTGACCAAGTTCGTCCATTTTGGTCTTTCTATGTTTCGACTAGATTCAAAGTTGACCTAAGCCAAATGTCAAGCCATGATTGATGTAACATGACACATTAAACCCTTTGATGAAGTTTGGAACCAAGGAAGAGAGATTTGGTCATAGAATCATCCAACTTGACCAAGTTCGTCCATTTTGGTCTTTCTATGTTTCGACTAGATTCAAAGTTGACCTAAGCCAAATGTCAAGCCATGATTGATGTAACATGACACATTAAACCCTTTGATGAAGTTTGGAACCAAGGAAGAGAGATTTGGTCATAGAATCATCCAACTTGACCAAGTTCGTCCATTTTGGTCTTTCTATGTTTCGACTAGATTCAAAGTTGACCTAAGCCAAATGTCAAGCCATGATTGATGTAACATGACACATTAAACCCTTTGATGAAGTTTGGAACCAAGGAAGAGAGATTTGGTCATAGAATCATCCAACTTGACCAAGTTCGTCCATTTTGGTCTTTCTATGTTTCGACTAGATTCAAAGTTGACCTAAGCCAAATGTCAAGCCATGATTGATGTAACATGACACATTAAACCCTTTGATGAAGTTTGGAACCAAGGAAGAGAGATTTGGTCCAAGAATCATCCAACTTGACCAAGTTCGTCCATTTTGGTCTTTCTATGTTTCGACTAGATTCAAAGTTGACCTAAGCCAAATGTCAAGCCATGATTGATGTAACATGACACATTAAACCCTTTGATGAAGTTTGGAACCAAGGAAGAGAGATTTGGTCATAGAATCATCCAACTTGACCAAGTTCGTCCATTTTGGTCTTTCTATGTTTCGACTAGATTCAAAGTTGACCTAAGCCAAATGTCAAGCCATGATTGATGTAACATGACACATTAAACCCTTTGATGAAGTTTGGAACCAAGGAAGAGAGATTTGGTCATAGAATCATCCAACTTGACCAAGTTCGTCCATTTTGGTCTTTCTATGTTTCGACTAGATTCAAAGTTGACCTAAGCCAAATGTCAAGCCATGATTGATGTAACATGACACATTAAACCCTTTGATGAAGTTTGGAACCAAGGAAGAGAGATTTGGTCAAGAATCATCCAACTTGACCAAGTTCGTCCATTTTGGTCTTTCTATGTTTCGACTAGATTCAAAGTTGACCTAAGCCAAATGTCAAGCCATGATTGATGTAACATGACACATTAAACCCTTTGATGAAGTTTGGAACCAAGGAAGAGAGATTTGGTCATAGAATCATCCAACTTGACCAAGTTCGTCCATTTTGGTCTTTCTATGTTTCGACTAGATTCAAAGTTGACCTAAGCCAAATGTCAAGCCATGATTGATGTAACATGACACATTAAACCCTTTGATGAAGTTTGGAACCAAGGAAGAGAGATTTGGTCATAGAATCATCCAACTTGACCAAGTTCGTCCATTTTGGTCTTTCTATGTTTCGACTAGATTCAAAGTTGACCTAAGCCAAATGTCAAGCCATGATTGATGTAACATGACACATTAAACCCTTTGATGAAGTTTGGAACCAAGGAAGAGAGATTTGGTCCAAGAATCATCCAACTTGACCAAGTTTGTCCATTTTGGTCTTTCTATGTTTCGACTAGATTCAAAGTTGACCTAAGCCAAATGTCAAGCCATGATTGATGTAACATGACACATTAAACCCTTTGATGAAGTTTGGAACCAAGGAAGAGAGATTTGGTCATAGAATCATCCAACTTGACCAAGTTCGTCCATTTTGGTCTTTCTACGTTTCGACTAGATTCAAAGTTGACCTAAGCCAAATGTCAAGCCATGATTGATGTAACATGACACATTAAACCCTTTGATGAAGTTTGGAACCAAGGAAGAGAGATTTGGTCATAGAATCATCCAACTTGACCAAGTTCGTCCATTTTGGTCTTTCTATGTTTCGACTAGATTCAAAGTTGACCTAAGCCAAATGTCAAGCCATGATTGATGTAACATGACACATTAAACCCTTTGATGAAGTTTGGAACCAAGGAAGAGAGATTTGGTCCAAGAATCATCCAACTTGACCAAGTTTGTCCATTTTGGTCTTTCTATGTTTCGACTAGATTCAAAGTTGACCTAAGCCAAATGTCAAGCCATGATTGATGTAACATGACACATTAAACCCTTTGATGAAGTTTGGAACCAAGGAAGAGAGATTTGGTCATAGAATCATCCAACTTGACCAAGTTCGTCCATTTTGGTCTTTCTATGTTTCGACTAGATTCAAAGTTGACCTAAGCCAAATGTCAAGCCATGATTGATGTAACATGACACATTAAACCCTTTGATGAAGTTTGGAACCAAGGAAGAGAGATTTGGTCCAAGAATCATCCAACTTGACCAAGTTTGTCCATTTTGGTCTTTCTATGTTTCGACTAGATTCAAAGTTGACCTAAGCCAAATGTCAAGCCATGATTGATGTAACATGACACATTAAACCCTTTGATGAAGTTTGGAACCAAGGAAGAGAGATTTGGTCATAGAATCATCCAACTTGACCAAGTTCGTCCATTTTGGTCTTTCTATGTTTCGACTAGATTCAAAGTTGACCTAAGCCAAATGTCAAGCCATGATTGATGTAACATGACACATTAAACCCTTTGATGAAGTTTGGAACCAAGGAAGAGAGATTTGGTCCAAGAATCATCCAACTTGACCAAGTTCGTCCATTTTGGTCTTTCTATGTTTCGACTAGATTCAAAGTTGACCTAAGCCAAATGTCAAGCCATGATTGATGTAACATGACACATTAAACCCTTTGATGAAGTTTGGAACCAAGGAAGAGAGATTTGGTCATAGAATCATCCAACTTGACCAAGTTCGTCCATTTTGGTCTTTCTATGTTTCGACTAGATTCAAAGTTGACCTAAGCCAAATGTCAAGCCATGATTGATGTAACATGACACATTAAACCCTTTGATGAAGTTTGGAACCAAGGAAGAGAGATTTGGTCCAAGAATCATCCAACTTGACCAAGTTTGTCCATTTTGGTCTTTCTATGTTTCGACTAGATTCAAAGTTGACCTAAGCCAAATGTCAAGCCATGATTGATGTAACATGACACATTAAACCCTTTGATGAAGTTTGGAACCAAGGAAGAGAGATTTGGTCAAGAATCATCCAACTTGACCAAGTTCGTCCATTTTGGTCTTTCTATGTTTCGACTAGATTCAAAGTTGACCTAAGCCAAATGTCAAGCCATGATTGATGTAACATGACACATTAAACCCTTTGATGAAGTTTGGAACCAAGGAAGAGAGATTTGGTCCAAGAATCATCCAACTTGACCAAGTTTGTCCATTTTGGTCTTTCTATGTTTCGACTAGATTCAAAGTTGACCTAAGCCAAATGTCAAGCCATGATTGATGTAACATGACACATTAAACCCTTTGATGAAGTTTGGAACCAAGGAAGAGAGATTTGGTCATAGAATCATCCAACTTGACCAAGTTCGTCCATTTTGGTCTTTCTATGTTTCGACTAGATTCAAAGTTGACCTAAGCCAAATGTCAAGCCATGATTGATGTAACATGACACATTAAACCCTTTGATGAAGTTTGGAACCAAGGAAGAGAGATTTGGTCCAAGAATCATCCAACTTGACCAAGTTTGTCCATTTTGGTCTTTCTATGTTTCGACTAGATTCAAAGTTGACCTAAGCCAAATGTCAAGCCATGATTGATGTAACATGACACATTAAACCCTTTGATGAAGTTTGGAACCAAGGAAGAGAGATTTGGTCAAGAATCATCCAACTTGACCAAGTTCGTCCATTTTGGTCTTTCTATGTTTCGACTAGATTCAAAGTTGACCTAAGCCAAATGTCAAGCCATGATTGATGTAACATGACACATTAAACCCTTTGATGAAGTTTGGAACCAAGGAAGAGAGATTTGGTCATAGAATCATCCAACTTGACCAAGTTCGTCCATTTTGGTCTTTCTATGTTTCGACTAGATTCAAAGTTGACCTAAGCCAAATGTCAAGCCATGATTGATGTAACATGACACATTAAACCCTTTGATGAAGTTTGGAACCAAGGAAGAGAGATTTGGTCAAGAATCATCCAACTTGACCAAGTTCGTCCATTTTGGTCTTTCTATGTTTCGACTAGATTCAAAGTTGACCTAAGCCAAATGTCAAGCCATGATTGATGTAACATGACACATTAAACCCTTTGATGAAGTTTGGAACCAAGGAAGAGAGATTTGGTCCAAGAATCATCCAACTTGACCAAGTTTGTCCATTTTGGTCTTTCTATGTTTCGACTAGATTCAAAGTTGACCTAAGCCAAATGTCAAGCCATGATTGATGTAACATGACACATTAAACCCTTTGATGAAGTTTGGAACCAAGGAAGAGAGATTTGGTCCAAGAATCATCCAACTTGACCAAGTTGTCCATTTTGGTCTTTCTATGTTTCGACTAGATTCAAAGTTGACCTAAGCCAAATGTCAAGCCATGATTGATGTAACATGACACATTAAACCCTTTGATGAAGTTTGGAACCAAGGAAGAGAGATTTGGTCCAAGAATCATCCAACTTGACCAAGTTCGTCCATTTTGGTCTTTCTATGTTTCGACTAGATTCAAAGTTGACCTAAGCCAAATGTCAAGCCATGATTGATGTAACATGACACATTAAACCCTTTGATGAAGTTTGGAACCAAGGAAGAGAGATTTGGTCAAGAATCATCCAACTTGACCAAGTTCGTCCATTTTGGTCTTTCTATGTTTCGACTAGATTCAAAGTTGACCTAAGCCAAATGTCAAGCCATGATTGATGTAACATGACACATTAAACCCTTTGATGAAGTTTGGAACCAAGGAAGAGAGATTTGGTCATAGAATCATCCAACTTGACCAAGTTCGTCCATTTTGGTCTTTCTATGTTTCGACTAGATTCAAAGTTGACCTAAGCCAAATGTCAAGCCATGATTGATGTAACATGACACATTAAACCCTTTGATGAAGTTTGGAACCAAGGAAGAGAGATTTGGTCCAAGAATCATCCAACTTGACCAAGTTTGTCCATTTTGGTCTTTCTATGTTTCGACTAGATTCAAAGTTGACCTAAGCCAAATGTCAAGCCATGATTGATGTAACATGACACATTAAACCCTTTGATGAAGTTTGGAACCAAGGAAGAGAGATTTGGTCCAAGAATCATCCAACTTGACCAAGTTTGTCCATTTTGGTCTTTCTATGTTTCGACTAGATTCAAAGTTGACCTAAGCCAAATGTCAAGCCATGATTGATGTAACATGACACATTAAACCCTTTGATGAAGTTTGGAACCAAGGAAGAGAGATTTGGTCATAGAATCATCCAACTTGACCAAGTTCGTCCATTTTGGTCTTTCTATGTTTCGACTAGATTCAAAGTTGACCTAAGCCAAATGTCAAGCCATGATTGATGTAACATGACACATTAAACCCTTTGATGAAGTTTGGAACCAAGGAAGAGAGATTTGGTCCAAGAATCATCCAACTTGACCAAGTTTGTCCATTTTGGTCTTTCTATGTTTCGACTAGATTCAAAGTTGACCTAAGCCAAATGTCAAGCCATGATTGATGTAACATGACACATTAAACCCTTTGATGAAGTTTGGAACCAAGGAAGAGAGATTTGGTCATAGAATCATCCAACTTGACCAAGTTCGTCCATTTTGGTCTTTCTATGTTTCGACTAGATTCAAAGTTGACCTAAGCCAAATGTCAAGCCATGATTGATGTAACATGACACATTAAACCCTTTGATGAAGTTTGGAACCAAGGAAGAGAGATTTGGTCCAAGAATCATCCAACTTGACCAAGTTTGTCCATTTTGGTCTTTCTATGTTTCGACTAGATTCAAAGTTGACCTAAGCCAAATGTCAAGCCATGATTGATGTAACATGACACATTAAACCCTTTGATGAAGTTTGGAACCAAGGAAGAGAGATTTGGTCAAGAATCATCCAACTTGACCAAGTTCGTCCATTTTGGTCTTTCTATGTTTCGACTAGATTCAAAGTTGACCTAAGCCAAATGTCAAGCCATGATTGATGTAACATGACACATTAAACCCTTTGATGAAGTTTGGAACCAAGGAAGAGAGATTTGGTCAAGAATCATCCAACTTGACCAAGTTCGTCCATTTTGGTCTTTCTATGTTTCGACTAGATTCAAAGTTGACCTAAGCCAAATGTCAAGCCATGATTGATGTAACATGACACATTAAACCCTTTGATGAAGTTTGGAACCAAGGAAGAGAGATTTGGTCATAAAATCATCCAACTTGACCAAGTTCGTCCATTTTGGTCTTTCTATGTTTCGACTAGATTCAAAGTTGACCTAAGCCAAATGTCAAGCCATGATTGATGTAACATGACACATTAAACCCTTTGATGAAGTTTGGAACCAAGGAAGAGAGATTTGGTCATAGAATCATCCAACTTGACCAAGTTCGTCCATTTTGGTCTTTCTATGTTTCGACTAGATTCAAAGTTGACCTAAGCCAAATGTCAAGCCATGATTGATGTAACATGACACATTAAACCCTTTGATGAAGTTTGGAACCAAGGAAGAGAGATTTGGTCCAAGAATCATCCAACTTGACCAAGTTTGTCCATTTTGGTCTTTCTATGTTTCGACTAGATTCAAAGTTGACCTAAGCCAAATGTCAAGCCATGATTGATGTAACATGACACATTAAACCCTTTGATGAAGTTTGGAACCAAGGAAGAGAGATTTGGTCCAAGAATCATCCAACTTGACCAAGTTTGTCCATTTTGGTCTTTCTATGTTTCGACTAGATTCAAAGTTGACCTAAGCCAAATGTCAAGCCATGATTGATGTAACATGACACATTAAACCCTTTGATGAAGTTTGGAACCAAGGAAGAGAGATTTGGTCCAAGAATCATCCAACTTGACCAAGTTTGTCCATTTTGGTCTTTCTATGTTTCGACTAGATTCAAAGTTGACCTAAGCCAAATGTCAAGCCATGATTGATGTAACATGACACATTAAACCCTTTGATGAAGTTTGGAACCAAGGAAGAGAGATTTGGTCATAGAATCATCCAACTTGACCAAGTTCGTCCATTTTGGTCTTTCTATGTTTCGACTAGATTCAAAGTTGACCTAAGCCAAATGTCAAGCCATGATTGATGTAACATGACACATTAAACCCTTTGATGAAGTTTGGAACCAAGGAAGAGAGATTTGGTCCAAGAATCATCCAACTTGACCAAGTTTGTCCATTTTGGTCTTTCTATGTTTCGACTAGATTCAAAGTTGACCTAAGCCAAATGTCAAGCCATGATTGATGTAACATGACACATTAAACCCTTTGATGAAGTTTGGAACCAAGGAAGAGAGATTTGGTCCAAGAATCATCCAACTTGACCAAGTTTGTCCATTTTGGTCTTTCTATGTTTCGACTAGATTCAAAGTTGACCTAAGCCAAATGTCAAGCCATGATTGATGTAACATGACACATTAAACCCTTTGATGAAGTTTGGAACCAAGGAAGAGAGATTTGGTCCAAGAATCATCCAACTTGACCAAGTTTGTCCATTTTGGTCTTTCTATGTTTCGACTAGATTCAAAGTTGACCTAAGCCAAATGTCAAGCCATGATTGATGTAACATGACACATTAAACCCTTTGATGAAGTTTGGAACCAAGGAAGAGAGATTTGGTCCAAGAATCATCCAACTTGACCAAGTTTGTCCATTTTGGTCTTTCTATGTTTCGACTAGATTCAAAGTTGACCTAAGCCAAATGTCAAGCCATGATTGATGTAACATGACACATTAAACCCTTTGATGAAGTTTGGAACCAAGGAAGAGAGATTTGGTCCAAGAATCATCCAACTTGACCAAGTTTGTCCATTTTGGTCTTTCTATGTTTCGACTAGATTCAAAGTTGACCTAAGCCAAATGTCAAGCCATGATTGATGTAACATGACACATTAAACCCTTTGATGAAGTTTGGAACCAAGGAAGAGAGATTTGGTCCAAGAATCATCCAACTTGACCAAGTTTGTCCATTTTGGTCTTTCTATGTTTCGACTAGATTCAAAGTTGACCTAAGCCAAATGTCAAGCCATGATTGATGTAACATGACACATTAAACCCTTTGATGAAGTTTGGAACCAAGGAAGAGAGATTTGGTCATAGAATCATCCAACTTGACCAAGTTCGTCCATTTTGGTCTTTCTATGTTTCGACTAGATTCAAAGTTGACCTAAGCCAAATGTCAAGCCATGATTGATGTAACATGACACATTAAACCCTTTGATGAAGTTTGGAACCAAGGAAGAGAGATTTGGTCCAAGAATCATCCAACTTGACCAAGTTTGTCCATTTTGGTCTTTCTATGTTTCGACTAGATTCAAAGTTGACCTAAGCCAAATGTCAAGCCATGATTGATGTAACATGACACATTAAACCCTTTGATGAAGTTTGGAACCAAGGAAGAGAGATTTGGTCATAGAATCATCCAACTTGACCAAGTTCGTCCATTTTGGTCTTTCTATGTTTCGACTAGATTCAAAGTTGACCTAAGCCAAATGTCAAGCCATGATTGATGTAACATGACACATTAAACCCTTTGATGAAGTTTGGAACCAAGGAAGAGAGATTTGGTCCAAGAATCATCCAACTTGACCAAGTTTGTCCATTTTGGTCTTTCTATGTTTCGACTAGATTCAAAGTTGACCTAAGCCAAATGTCAAGCCATGATTGATGTAACATGACACATTAAACCCTTTGATGAAGTTTGGAACCAAGGAAGAGAGATTTGGTCAAGAATCATCCAACTTGACCAAGTTCGTCCATTTTGGTCTTTCTATGTTTCGACTAGATTCAAAGTTGACCTAAGCCAAATGTCAAGCCATGATTGATGTAACATGACACATTAAACCCTTTGATGAAGTTTGGAACCAAGGAAGAGAGATTTGGTCATAGAATCATCCAACTTGACCAAGTTCGTCCATTTTGGTCTTTCTATGTTTCGACTAGATTCAAAGTTGACCTAAGCCAAATGTCAAGCCATGATTGATGTAACATGACACATTAAACCCTTTGATGAAGTTTGGAACCAAGGAAGAGAGATTTGGTCCAAGAATCATCCAACTTGACCAAGTTTGTCCATTTTGGTCTTTCTATGTTTCGACTAGATTCAAAGTTGACCTAAGCCAAATGTCAAGCCATGATTGATGTAACATGACACATTAAACCCTTTGATGAAGTTTGGAACCAAGGAAGAGAGATTTGGTCATAGAATCATCCAACTTGACCAAGTTCGTCCATTTTGGTCTTTCTATGTTTCGACTAGATTCAAAGTTGACCTAAGCCAAATGTCAAGCCATGATTGATGTAACATGACACATTAAACCCTTTGATGAAGTTTGGAACCAAGGAAGAGAGATTTGGTCCAAGAATCATCCAACTTGACCAAGTTTGTCCATTTTGGTCTTTCTATGTTTCGACTAGATTCAAAGTTGACCTAAGCCAAATGTCAAGCCATGATTGATGTAACATGACACATTAAACCCTTTGATGAAGTTTGGAACCAAGGAAGAGAGATTTGGTCATAGAATCATCCAACTTGACCAAGTTCGTCCATTTTGGTCTTTCTATGTTTCGACTAGATTCAAAGTTGACCTAAGCCAAATGTCAAGCCATGATTGATGTAACATGACACATTAAACCCTTTGATGAAGTTTGGAACCAAGGAAGAGAGATTTGGTCATAGAATCATCCAACTTGACCAAGTTCGTCCATTTTGGTCTTTCTATGTTTCGACTAGATTCAAAGTTGACCTAAGCCAAATGTCAAGCCATGATTGATGTAACATGACACATTAAACCCTTTGATGAAGTTTGGAACCAAGGAAGAGAGATTTGGTCCAAGAATCATCCAACTTGACCAAGTTTGTCCATTTTGGTCTTTCTATGTTTCGACTAGATTCAAAGTTGACCTAAGCCAAATGTCAAGCCATGATTGATGTAACATGACACATTAAACCCTTTGATGAAGTTTGGAACCAAGGAAGAGAGATTTGGTCCAAGAATCATCCAACTTGACCAAGTTTGTCCATTTTGGTCTTTCTATGTTTCGACTAGATTCAAAGTTGACCTAAGCCAAATGTCAAGCCATGATTGATGTAACATGACACATTAAACCCTTTGATGAAGTTTGGAACCAAGGAAGAGAGATTTGGTCCAAGAATCATCCAACTTGACCAAGTTTGTCCATTTTGGTCTTTCTATGTTTCGACTAGATTCAAAGTTGACCTAAGCCAAATGTCAAGCCATGATTGATGTAACATGACACATTAAACCCTTTGATGAAGTTTGGAACCAAGGAGAGAGATTTGGTCAAGAATCATCCAACTTGACCAAGTTCGTCCATTTTGGTCTTTCTATGTTTCGACTAGATTCAAAGTTGACCTAAGCCAAATGTCAAGCCATGATTGATGTAACATGACACATTAAACCCTTTGATGAAGTTTGGAACCAAGGAAGAGAGATTTGGTCCAAGAATCATCCAACTTGACCAA
Organism: Bauhinia variegata; assembly: GCA_022379115.2. Taxonomy (NCBI): domain Eukaryota; kingdom Viridiplantae; phylum Streptophyta; class Magnoliopsida; order Fabales; family Fabaceae; genus Bauhinia; species Bauhinia variegata. The sequence continues at coordinate 3,161 of JAKRYI020000186.1, read as the reverse complement.
GTTGTCCATTTTGGTCTTTCTATGTTTCGACTAGATTCAAAGTTGACCTAAGCCAAATGTCAAGCCATGATTGATGTAACATGACACATTAAACCCTTTGATGAAGTTTGGAACCAAGGAAGAGAGATTTGGTCCAAGAATCATCCAACTTGACCAAGTTCGTCCATTTTGGTCTTTCTATGTTTCGACTAGATTCAAAGTTGACCTAAGCCAAATGTCAAGCCATGATTGATGTAACATGACACATTAAACCCTTTGATGAAGTTTGGAACCAAGGAAGAGAGATTTGGTCCAAGAATCATCCAACTTGACCAAGTTTGTCCATTTTGGTCTTTCTATGTTTCGACTAGATTCAAAGTTGACCTAAGCCAAATGTCAAGCCATGATTGATGTAACATGACACATTAAACCCTTTGATGAAGTTTGGAACCAAGGAAGAGAGATTTGGTCAAGAATCATCCAACTTGACCAAGTTCGTCCATTTTGGTCTTTCTATGTTTCGACTAGATTCAAAGTTGACCTAAGCCAAATGTCAAGCCATGATTGATGTAACATGACACATTAAACCCTTTGATGAAGTTTGGAACCAAGGAAGAGAGATTTGGTCATAGAATCATCCAACTTGACCAAGTTCGTCCATTTTGGTCTTTCTATGTTTCGACTAGATTCAAAGTTGACCTAAGCCAAATGTCAAGCCATGATTGATGTAACATGACACATTAAACCCTTTGATGAAGTTTGGAACCAAGGAAGAGAGATTTGGTCAAGAATCATCCAACTTGACCAAGTTCGTCCATTTTGGTCTTTCTATGTTTCGACTAGATTCAAAGTTGACCTAAGCCAAATGTCAAGCCATGATTGATGTAACATGACACATTAAACCCTTTGATGAAGTTTGGAACCAAGGAAGAGAGATTTGGTCATAGAATCATCCAACTTGACCAAGTTCGTCCATTTTGGTCTTTCTATGTTTCGACTAGATTCAAAGTTGACCTAAGCCAAATGTCAAGCCATGATTGATGTAACATGACACATTAAACCCTTTGATGAAGTTTGGAACCAAGGAAGAGAGATTTGGTCCAAGAATCATCCAACTTGACCAAGTTTGTCCATTTTGGTCTTTCTATGTTTCGACTAGATTCAAAGTTGACCTAAGCCAAATGTCAAGCCATGATTGATGTAACATGACACATTAAACCCTTTGATGAAGTTTGGAACCAAGGAAGAGAGATTTGGTCATAGAATCATCCAACTTGACCAAGTTCGTCCATTTTGGTCTTTCTATGTTTCGACTAGATTCAAAGTTGACCTAAGCCAAATGTCAAGCCATGATTGATGTAACATGACACATTAAACCCTTTGATGAAGTTTGGAACCAAGGAAGAGAGATTTGGTCAAGAATCATCCAACTTGACCAAGTTCGTCCATTTTGGTCTTTCTATGTTTCGACTAGATTCAAAGTTGACCTAAGCCAAATGTCAAGCCATGATTGATGTAACATGACACATTAAACCCTTTGATGAAGTTTGGAACCAAGGAAGAGAGATTTGGTCCAAGAATCATCCAACTTGACCAAGTTTGTCCATTTTGGTCTTTCTATGTTTCGACTAGATTCAAAGTTGACCTAAGCCAAATGTCAAGCCATGATTGATGTAACATGACACATTAAACCCTTTGATGAAGTTTGGAACCAAGGAGAGAGATTTGGTCAAGAATCATCCAACTTGACCAAGTTTGTCCATTGGTCTTTCTATGTTTCGACTAGATTCAAAGTTGACCTAAGCCAAATGTCAAGCCATGATTGATGTAACATGACACATTAAACCCTTTGATGAAGTTTGGAACCAAGGAAGAGAGATTTGGTCCAAGAATCATCCAACTTGACCAAGTTTCCATTTTGGTCTTTCTATGTTTCGACTAGATTCAAAGTTGACCTAAGCCAAATGTCAAGCCATGATTGATGTAACATGACACATTAAACCCTTTGATGAAGTTTGGAACCAAGGAAGAGAGATTTGGTCAAGAATCATCCAACTTGACCAAGTTCGTCCATTTTGGTCTTTCTATGTTTCGACTAGATTCAAAGTTGACCTAAGCCAAATGTCAAGCCATGATTGATGTAACATGACACATTAAACCCTTTGATGAAGTTTGGAACCAAGGAAGAGAGATTTGGTCATAGAATCATCCAACTTGACCAAGTTCGTCCATTTTGGTCTTTCTATGTTTCGACTAGATTCAAAGTTGACCTAAGCCAAATGTCAAGCCATGATTGATGTAACATGACACATTAAACCCTTTGATGAAGTTTGGAACCAAGGAAGAGAGATTTGGTCCAAGAATCATCCAACTTGACCAAGTTTGTCCATTTTGGTCTTTCTATGTTTCGACTAGATTCAAAGTTGACCTAAGCCAAATGTCAAGCCATGATTGATGTAACATGACACATTAAACCCTTTGATGAAGTTTGGAACCAAGGAAGAGAGATTTGGTCCAAGAATCATCCAACTTGACCAAGTTCGTCCATTTGGTCTTTCTATGTTTCGACTAGATTCAAAGTTGACCTAAGCCAAATGTCAAGCCATGATTGATGTAACATGACACATTAAACCCTTTGATGAAGTTTGGAACCAAGGAAGAGAGATTTGGTCAAGAATCATCCAACTTGACCAAGTTCGTCCATTTTGGTCTTTCTATGTTTCGACTAGATTCAAAGTTGACCTAAGCCAAATGTCAAGCCATGATTGATGTAACATGACACATTAAACCCTTTGATGAAGTTTGGAACCAAGGAAGAGAGATTTGGTCCAAGAATCATCCAACTTGACCAAGTTCGTCCATTTTGGTCTTTCTATGTTTCGACTAGATTCAAAGTTGACCTAAGCCAAATGTCAAGCCATGATTGATGTAACATGACACATTAAACCCTTTGATGAAGTTTGGAACCAAGGAAGAGAGATTTGGTCATAGAATCATCCAACTTGACCAAGTTCGTCCATTTTGGTCTTTCTATGTTTCGACTAGATTCAAAGTTGACCTAAGCCAAATGTCAAGCCATGATTGATGTAACATGACACATTAAACCCTTTGATGAAGTTTGGAACCAAGGAAGAGAGATTTGGTCCAAGAATCATCCAACTTGACCAAGTTTGTCCATTTTT